>CM070775.1:14466628-14704128 GCA_036346955.1 Dipus sagitta | reverse complement strand
TGCTTAGCCTGGGCACACCTACCAACTCCACCATTGTACCACCAGAATGGCACACACTGCTTCTTTAAAAGTGACACCTTTCAGAGAGGGAGGGTATCACCATGGGGTATGTTTTTATAATCATGAAAGTTGTTAATAAAAAAGTTAAAAAATTTAAAAAAAAAGTGACACCTTTCAGATGCTTGGTGGCTTTTCAGATATGATGTCCTGAGCAGTTTCATGGGTATTCTTAAAGTGAACACGAAGATTTGAACCCCTTGATTTGCATGATTTTGTGAAGTTTTCTGGATCAAGAGAGTAGCAAACCATTTTCACAGGTCACTGACAGGAAGAGCTAATTTGTATGCTTAATTTTAGTTCTATACATATTTTTCCATTTTATCACCCTACACGAGAGTGCATTCACTTTTCTTCCCTCCTCTTCTCTTCTTCCTGTCTTCCTATCCCCTTACACCTTTCACTGAAAGACCCTAAAATGTACAGAAGAATGTAGTTGGATAACCCAACCATCTCTCCACTCTTATCCCATCACAAGTTTGTCCCAGGTCTAAAACTCCACAATTCCATAATCATACTGTACTTTCCAGCTATTTCCTGATAATTACCTCTTGATAATTCTTGATAATTCCCTCTCCGATAACATCAGTTAAACATGATTTGCTCTTTTTTAATATTTTATTAATTTATTTATTTCACAGAGAAAGAGGGGGAAGCGGGAGAGGGAGGACACACCAAGGTCTCTAGTCACTATGAACAAACTCCAGATGCATGTACCACCTTGTGTATCTGGCTAACATGGGCCCTGGGGAATTGAACCTGGGTCCTTTGGCTTCACAGGAAAGTGCCTTAACTGCTAAGCCATCCCTCCAACCTACATGATTTGTTCTTTACAGATTTATTAATGTCATGACACAACTACTAATCTGCAAATTAATCTTTGAATTCTTATTTTACTCTTAACAATAAAATATGGTCTGGAGAGATGGCTTAGCGGTTAAGGGCTTGCCTGTGAAGCCTAAGGACCCTGGTTTGAGGCTTGATTCCCTAGGACCCACATTAGCCATATGCACAAGGGGGTACATGCATCTGGAGTTAGTTTGGAGTAACTGGAGGCCCTGGCGCACCCATTCTCATTCATTCATTCCCTCCCCCATCTCTCTCCCTCCTTCCTCCCTCCCTCCCTCTCTCTCTCTCTCTCTCTCTCTCTCTCTCTCTCTGCCTATTTCTTTCTCTGTCTGTCACTCTCAAATAAACCAAAAAAAAAGAATGAAATATTTTTCACCTCCTCTTACAGGCATAAAAAAAACCTCTTTCCTTTAAAACACACAGGAAAGTATAATTTGAAAATCAGCTTTAAAATGAAAACTGTCTTCTGATATATAAATAGCTCAATAGAGCAACTTTGTACCAAACTGCTTCACTTCTCCACTTATTTGTTTCATCATTGCATAAACTATACCTGCAATGACAAAACTGTGTAGCAAGACATCTTGGAATCCCCTACACACTACAGACATTTTGGATATTACAATTCTCATGAAATACACAGAAGAAGCATTCACAAGATCTAGAACTCAGTGTGAAGTAGGGCATGAGAGAGGTGATGTAAAATCTGATTCTAAGACATGAGAATTTACATATGCCCTAAGAGACTTTCACAGCGTATCAGTAAGCCTAGAAAAAGAATATTTTATGTGAATGTATGAGTAATTCTTAAGACTATGATTTTTTTGGGGAGTGGGAGGGTTTCAAGGTAGGGTTTCGCTCCAGTCCAGGCTGACCTAGAATTCACTATGCAGTCTCAGGGTGGCCTCAAACTCACAGTGCTCCTCCTACCTCTGCCTCCCGAGTGCTGGGATTAAAGGTGTGCGCCACCATGCCTGGCTGAATATTTATCAAGCTATCTGTGTTTAACCAAAATAGAATATTTAGGTATTATTTTATGGCTTCATGAAAAAATAACGACACTAAGAACATCTGAGACAGAACCTCTTTTGGTTTCAAAACGGATTCTCAGTGGCTTTCTCTCCTGCCTCCCAAGTCATTTTCTCATCAAACCAGGGCTTCCTTCCTCCTCCCTCCCTATCTCCCTTCAGTTATGTTTTGTTTTGTGTGATGGAAGCCTAGGCTGCACTCAAAATATGGATCCTCCTAACTCAGCCTCTCCAGTAATGATGTTGCAGGCTCCAATATTGTATACTCTTTCTTCACTGAAGATGGGGGCAAGAATAAAGTACAAAGCTCTAAAATATGAACAAAATGAGTATATGATGGTACATTTTTCACAGCACATTTCATGCTAAAACAGGAGGCAAAACTAAATACGGAATCTAATAATGAAAGGAGGGAAGATACCCATATGATGTGCAGCATTATACTGGTTCATGTCACAACAGCTAACTCTTTAAAATGTCCCTACATGTTCCAAGCTACAAACAAATGTAAAAAGCAAAGGTCTTGGGGCTGGAGGGATGGCTCTACAGTTAAAGCGCTTGCCTGAAAAATCTAACAACCAGAGTTTGATTCCCCAGTATCCAGATAAAGCCAGATGCACAAGGTGGTGTGCATGCATCTGGAGTTTGTTTGCAGTGGCTAGAGGACCTGATGTACCAATTCTCTCTGTGTCTATGTCTCTCTGCTTGCAAATAAATAAACAAAAAATTTTTAAATGGGGGGTGCTGGAGAAATGGCTTTTTATGGCACTTGCCTGCAAAGCCTTAGGACCCAGGTTCTATTCCTCAGTACCCACGTAAGCCAGATGCACATGGTGGCACATGTGTCTGGAGTATTCAGTGGCTAGATGCCATGGAGTGCCCATTCTCTCCCCTGTCTAATAAATAAATTTAAAATTTCTAAATTTAAATTTTAAAAAATGGTCTTGCCCAGGCATGGTGATACATGCTTTTAATCCCAGCACTGATAGGGTTAGGTAGGAGGCACATAGGGAATTCAAGGACAACTTAGCTACAGAGTGAGTTCTAAGTCACCTTGGACCAGAGTGAGAACCTGCTTCAAAATAAAAGCAAAGGTGGTCGTGGTGGTGCATGCCTTTAATCGTAGCACTCAGGAAGAAGAGATAGGGGGGCTGTGAGTTTGAGGCCACCCTGAGACTACATAGTGAATTCCAGGTCAGCCTTGGCTAGAGCAAGACCCTACCTCAAAAAAAAAAAAAAAAAAAAAAGTTTTAGCTGGACGTGGTGGCACACATCTTTAATCCCAGCACTCAGGAGTCAGAGGTAGGAGGATAGCTATGACTTTAAGGACAACCTGAGACTACATAGTGAATTCCATGTCAGCCTGGAGTACAGCAAGACCCTACCTCAAGAAAACAAAAAATAAAAATAAAAAGCAAACGTCTTATAGCATTAGAGAAGCCTAGGACCACAGTATGACCTACCTCCTCTCAACACCAACTACATGTGTGAGTCATTTTCTCATTGCTGGATCACATAACTGACCAAAAGCAGCTGATAGGAAGAAGGTCTTTTCCCCCTCAAAGCAGGAAAGGTACAGTGTAAGAAGTGGCTCAGGTCGCGGCAGGCGCCTCAGATGGCTGGCTCACACTTAGGGTGAGTGTCCCTCTTCCATTAAACCTCTCCAGAATCACCCTCACTCCGAGGTGATTCTAAACAGTCAAGTTAACAATGAAGATTAAATATAACAAATCCATCCTTATCAACTTGGCACCCAAACACATTTTTAAACCATAATATTCTACCGCTGGTTCCCAAAGGTAGCGAACTTTTAAAATCCTGGATTTCTATGTTCTCTGAGGCAATGAACAAGAATTAGGAAAGGAGGGCTGGAGGGATGGCTTAGCAGATAAGGCATTTGCCTGCAAAGCCAAAGGACCCAGGTTCGATTCCTCAGGACCCACGTTAGCCAGACACACGTGGGGGCACAAGCGTCTGGAGTTTGTTTGCAGTGGTTGGAAGCCCTTGCACACCCTTTCTCTCTCTGTCTCCCTCTTTCTCTGACAAATAAATAAAAATAAAAAAAAAATTAAAAAAACAATTAGGAAAGGAGCCAGTTGTGGTAGCCCACACCTTTAATCCCAGCACTTGGGAGGCAGAGGTAAGAGGATTGCCATGAGTTCAAGGCCACCCTGAAACTACATAATGAATTCCAGGTCAGCCTGGGCTATAGAGAGACCCTGCCTTGAAAAACCAAAAAAAAAAGGATTAGGAAAGGGGGCTGGAAAGATAGCTTAGCAGTTAAGAGGCTTGTCTGTGAAGCCAAAAAACCCATGTTCAACCCTCCAGATACCACGTAAGCCAGATGCACAAAAGTGAGGCAAACAAAGGTCGCACATGCCCACTAGGTGGAGCAAGCATCTGGAGTTAGATTTCAGTGGCTGAGGCTCTAGCACACCAATATTCATTCTCTCTCTCTCTCTCTCTCTCTCTCTCTCTCAAAAAAAAAAAAAAAGTTTAAAAAAAGAACTAGGAAAGAACTGTAGAGGCGACACATGCTATTGAAAGATTTGTTTAATTATGATAGTCAATTGTCCTCTTTGTCTTCACCTTGCCTCCCCATGGTCCCCTGAACCTGTCAGGACCTAAGTCAGCAACATAAAGAAAAAAGTCAGCAAAACATATGAAAAATTCTGCAACATGAATGCAAAAGCCATCTGGGTGATAAAGACTATACACAGCCAGCCTGTAGTCACCATCACACTCAATGAGAATAAACTAAAATATTCCTTCTCAAATCAGGAGCACCCCAGGGGCTAACTCTTAGTCAATTTAAAACTCAAAGCTAGAGCAGTAAAATGGGATATAAACAGAAAAAGAAGAAACCAAATTGTTCCTATTGCAAACAGCAAGATCCTATACAACCAGAAACCTTAGAACATGTAATCACACTCAGCAAAGCAGCAAGATACAATACAAAACCAACATGCAAAAGTAATCAGCTTTGGGCTGCAGAGATGGCCTAGTGGTTAAGTGTTTGCCTGTGAAGCCTAAGGACTCCAGTTTGAGGCTCAATTCCCCAAGCCCCACATAAGCCAGATGCACTAGGTGGCACATGCATCTGGAGTTCATTTGCAGTGGCTGGAGGACCTGGCATGCCCATTCTCTCTCTCAAATACATAAAGATTTTAAAAATTAAATATATTCTTAAAAAACATACACTGGAAAAAGAGAGTCTCATTAATAAATGGTGCTGCAAAAAATGGATTTTTACATATAGAATAAAATGAGGGCTGCAAGGTCACTGAGAACTCCTGGTGGAGCTGAGCTGATAACTTCCTCCATGTAGACCAGCTGACAGAAAGCTGGAAGAAGCCATGCTGCATACAATTCAATGGGAGAGAGAGAAATCACGAGTAGGTCCACTCAACAGTGGACACTGCAAGCTTTAAATTTGGCCAGCTAGGCCAAATGAGCCAACGGGTGCAATAGTGGCACGTCTGCTATAGGAGAAACCAACTGCTCTCTAATTGAGCTGAAGGTCCGCTCCATGGGAGGAAATACATCCCTGATACTGAAAACCTACAACAGGAGTAGTCATGAGCCCTAGGGGTATAATGTCTGCTGCTGTCTGGCTAAATGTATATACTATGGTCACCAAACTCCCCAGTAAGCACTTCTCTTAATGTTCATACCCATATATTAATGCTACTCTCACTTTTGGTTAGAGAAGCTTCTCTTTTCAGATGGCAGTGACCTTGGGATGACTCAAAAGGCATCATGGTGCTGAGAAGTGGCTCAGGGTCCATTGCAGAAGAGGTGGTGGAAAGAATGTAAGAGCCAAAGAAAGGGTAGGACTCCTTACAATATGCAGAGATAGGAGGATTGCCAAGAGTTCAAGGCCACCCTAAGACTACATAGTGAATTCCAGGTCAGCCTGAGCTAAAATGAAACCCTACCTTGTATTACAAAGATAGGAGCTGGGGAATGGTTCAGTGGATAAAGTGCTTGCTAGACAACTCTGAGTACCCGTTCGGATCCCCAGGGCTGCACGTGAAAAGCTAGATGCTGTGGAAAGCTTCTTTCTGTAACACAGTTTGGTTCAAGCAAGAAGCAGGGGGAGAAAGGAGCATTCCCCAGAGACCTGCAAACGAAGTAGTAAGAGCAAAGAGACTGCCTCAAACAGGGCTGAAGTTGAAGACCTAACCGAAAGCTGGCCTCTGACTCCACATGTACCACAGCACATGGGCACCCATGCTCACACACACAGTCACACATGCACACACAAATATATAAATCATTTCTTTAAAAAAAAAAAAAACGATAAATGGGGGGGGCTGGAGAGATTGCTTAGGGGTTAAGGCACTTGCCTGTGAAGCCTAAGGACCTAGGTTTGATTCCCCAGGATCCATATAAACACACTCAGAAAAGCAGCAAGATACAATACAAAACCAACTTACAAAAGTAATCAGCTTTGGGTTGGAGAAATGGCCTAGTGGTTAAGTGCTTGCCTGTGAAGCCTAAGGACTCTGGTTCAAGGCTCAATTCCCCAGGACCCACATAAGCCAGACGCACTAGGTGGCACATGTGTCTGGAGTTCATTTGCAGTGGCTAGAGGCCCTGAGGTGCCCATTCTCTCTCCCTTTCTTTCTTTCTCTCTCTCTCTGACTCTCTCTCCCTCTTTCAAATAAATAAACAAATAAATAATATTTTTTAAAAAAGATAAATAGGGGATGGGAGATGGCTCAACAGGTAAGAGCACTTCTCTCACAAGTAAGAGAACCTAAGTTCAGTCTTTAGCACCCATATAAAAAAAGCTAGGCAGGGTCACACCTGTAAAGCCAGTCCCAAGAGGGAGAAAAAGGACAATCATTGTGACTTGCTGGTCAGCCACACTGACTGAAAAATGGCAGCTCCAAGTTAAGTAAGAGACTCTCAAAGAAACGGGGGAAGAGTAATAGGGAAGGACACTGAATATTCTACTCTGACCTCCACATCCACATACATTTATAAGCTTACTAGAAGTGCACATACATATGCATACACTATACATCCACATGCCACATCACATACACACACTATAAGACAGACAAATATAGTACGTAATAAAAATAGTAAAACTGTTTTGAGATTGTATCTTACCCTAGTCAAAATGGCTATTGTGGGGCTGGAATGATGGTTTAGTGGTTAAGGCATTTGCCTGCAAAGCCAAAGGACACAGGTTCAATTTTCCAGGTCCCATGTAAGCCAGATGCACAAGGGGGCATATGCATCTGGAGTTCGTCTGCAGTGGCTAGAGGCCCTGGTACACCCATTCTCTCCCTCTCTCCCCCTCTTTCTCTGTCAAATAAATAAATAAAAATAAAATATTTTTTAAAATGGCTATTGTGATGGTTAATCTCAGTTGTCTACTTGACAGACTTTAGAATCACCATGTAAACTAATCTCTAGCATTTTCAGGATACTTGAGTTTACATTAGATCCTATCCTACCAAATCAGGTTAGGTTAAGTTAGATTGAGGTGGGAAGACCCGCCCCCAAATATGGGTTGGCACCATCCATAAAAAGGAGAATGCTAGCCGGGCATGGGAGCACACACCTCCCAGCGCTCGGGAGGCGGAGGTAGGAGGATGGTCGTGAGTTTGAGGCCATCCTAAGACTACGTAGTGAATTCCAGGTCAGCCTGGGCTACAATGAGATGATACCTCAAAAAAAAAAAAAAAAAAAAAGGAGAATGCTACCTGAACATCAAGAGAGAGGCTGCTTCATGCCCTGCCATCACGGCCTTCCCCACCTGACAGACTACACCCACTCAAAGTATACGCTCAACTAAATCCATCCTTCCTTCCATAAGCTGCTTTTATCAGGTATTTGTTGCAGCAGCAACAACAACAACAAAAAAGCATAATACAGCTATCATAAAGAAAAATGAGCAATGGGAGGTGAATATATTCAAAATACATTCTGTGTATTTATGAAATTCTCAAAACTACTTAAAAATTTAAAAAATAAATAAATAGCAAATTCTGGTGAGGCTGTGAGGAAAGAACACTTACACACTGCAGTAAAAAGGTATTCATCTGCTATGGTGTTAACTCAAACTCCCAAAAAGCAGCAGCACCTACAATGAACCTTCTACAAGGCTGATTAACTGATTTAAACTACAGTGGTTGTGGAGGGACTAGAATGTGTCAGGTCCAGAGTCAAATTATCTCAGGCAAAATATGTTAGCCCCTTAAATAGCCATTTATTGGCCACCCACATGTGTGACCTTGTGACTATTAACCTTTTAGAATGTATGAACAGACCTCCTCTAGCTTCCATCATTCTAAAAATTGAGCAAAGATGCCCTCACTTTCCTGTAACTAGCTACCTGCTGTTTACACCAATACATCTCAAAAGGGTTTTGGACCCCAGCATGGTGGCACAAACCTTTAATCCCAGCACTTGGGAGGCAGAGGTAGGACGATGGCCAAGAGTTTGAGGCCACCCTGGAACTATGTAGTGAATGCAGGTCAGCCTGGAATAGAATGAGACCCTACCTCGATAAACCACCCACACACACACACACACACACACACACTCACACACAAGGGTTTTGTTTATGGCTCTCTTTGCTCTGTTACTATAAAAACTTCATGAAGCCAGGCATAGTGGTACATGCCCTTAATCCAGCACAAAGGAGGCAGAGGTAGGAGGATCGCCTTGAGTTCGAGACCACCCTAGGACTACATAGTGAGTTCCAGGTTAGCCTGGGCTAGAGCAAGACCCTACCTTGAAAAAATCAAACAACAAAAAAGAAAAGAAACCTCATGAAACTGTTACCACATACCCTTTGAGGCAAGAGTTATGGTTTGCAGGTGTTTGTTTGGTTTGGTTTGGTGGATCTGTTATTAGTTTTGCACTAATAGAGGAAATCAGAGTGGAGGTCTCTCAAAACACTGAAAAACAGAACTACCACATGACTCGGCTACACCACACCTGGATAAACACCAAAGAGATTCTTAAGTCCACATACCACCAAGAGACTTATATATCATATTTACTGCTGCATTATTCACAATAATCAGGCAGTGGAGCCAACCTAGGTATCCACAAACAGATTTTTTGAAAATATGATACATATGCAGCAACAGAACTTTACTTATCCATAAAGGAAAATGATTTCCTGACATTTGCAGGGAAACGGGTGGAACTGGAAATCAGTATGTAAGTAAGCCACAAGCAATCAAGAATCGAGAATAGGCCACATCAGAAAACAATGCTGCACAATTCCTCTCACAGGCAGAACATGTATTTAAGATGATATATGCATGTGTTCGTACCTATGTGTCTATAAGATCATGAAACTGTAAAGGGAGCCGTGCTAGAAAGAACAGGTCTTAGGAGACAGCATTGTGAAAAGTGAGGGCGACAAAAACACGTGACAAGGAGGATAAGGAGAGACTATCTGAGGAAAGGAAGGGGTCAGTGGACAATATGCACAAAGGAAGGCAGTAGGGGACAAATTAGAACCACGTATAATGACACAGAAGTAGGAAAATGGCACAACAAAATCCATTAGTTTGTATGCTAACAAAGTGAATGAAGAGATACTAAATGACAGAGAGAGAGTACTGAAAGGCTAGTAAGCAAACACTAAAAATATAAACATGAAAGCAAAATATAAGCAATCAATGCACACAGTAACAAGTCTAATTTGGGAATCAAAAGTGAGAACTAAATTAAAATACTGAGCAACATCAACAGGGAAGTTGGGAAGAGAATGCTTATCACAGTGAAGGTGACTTTGTATCAAATTTTTGAAAGGCTAGAATTTCAAGGTAATGATTTAAAGGAAGGGGAAAGAGGGGAGGCTTTGGAATAATAACTTTCCTACCAAAAATAAAATATATATATTGGTTGGGCACAAATAGCCTTTATAAAAAGAACCAAGAAGGCAAGGGTAAGGAAAGGCAAACAGAAAATAGAAGCCAGCATTGTGAAGGCTGAAAACAGGAAGATGGCAGGCTCGAGGCTAGTCTGGGTTCCATATACTTTCCAGGCCTGCTTGGGCTATACACTGGGACCCTGTCTCAAAAAGTCAAAACAAGCCGGGCGTGGTGGTGCACACCTTTAATCCCAGCACTTGGGAGGCAGAGTTAGGAGGATCACCATGAATTAGAGGTCACCCTGAGACTATATAGTGAATTCCAGGTCAGCCTGGACCAGAGTGAAACCCTACCTTGAAAAATAAACAAACAAAAAAATTGCTATTTAAATTGCTGATTAAAGTTTCATTTAAAAAAAACATTAAATATATTTTGGTGTGAGATAAGGACCGAATCTCCCAACAATTTCTAAATGGCCCTCAACATCCTTCTTCCATGATATAGTCATGTGTTTGTGCAAAGCGGCACGCTCAGCACTGATGACCATAACCCTGACAAACACAGATGATGCTCTGTAGTGGCAAGATCAACTTCTTAGACAAGATTTCATTCTTCAAGTAAAAATGAACAAGTGCATCCATTTTATTAGCATGCAAATTAGCTTTTCACTTTACTAAATGGTACAGCTTTGAGTATATTAAATAAAGTCTTGGGCTGGAGAGATGGCTTAGTGGTTAAGCGCTTGCCTGTGAAGCCTAAGGACCCTGGTTCAAGGCTCGATTCCCCAGGACCCACGATAGCCAGATGCACAAGGGGGCACACGCATCTGGAATTCGTTTGCAGTGGCTGGAGGCCCTGGCGCCCCATTCTCTCTACCTGCCTCTTCCTCTCTCTCTCTGTCTGTCGCTCTCAAATAAATAAATAAATAAATAACAAAAAAATAATTCTTTTAAAAAATATATTTATTTACCTTCATGCCTTCAATCCCAGGACTAAGGTAGGAGAGGTAGGAGGATCGCTATGAGTTCAAGGCCAGCCTGGAAGTACAGAGTGAGTGCCAGGTCAGCCTGGGTTAGAGTGAGACTTTACCTCTCAAAAACCAATACATAGACACACACACACACTCACACATGACAGACACAGAGAATAACAATTGAGGTGACAGGACCTCCTGTTACTACAAATAAAGTCCAAATACATGGGTCACTGTGGTGGTTTGAATAGATGGCCCCCAATATATTCAGTTTTTTATTTGTTTGCCACCTTGCTGGAGGCAGTGTCACTGGGTGGATCTTAAGGTGTGGTGGTGGGTTTCAGGTTTCAATCTAAAGATATGCAAAGTGTGTCTAGCTGGAGTTCCTGAAGTGTGCTGTGGCTTTTGGCTTGTGCTTCTCTCTCTCTGCTTGGTCCAGTGAAGGCAGGCCAGGTTCTTCTGCCATATGGAGCTTCCCCTGGATCTGTAAGCTTCAATAAATATCCCTTCCTCCATAACTGTTTCTGGTCTGAAAGTTCATCTCAGAGAACCTGAAGCTGTCTGCTACAGTCACTTTGTGCATCTGCCTTTAGGGAGGTACTGGGGAACCAAACCCGAGGTTGGCAGGCTTTGAAAACAAGGGCCTTTAACCACTGCTCTTTAACCAAGCTGCTCTTTGGTTGGCTGTTTTCTACCAGCAATGTGAACCTGACTGCAACAGTAAAGTTGATACCGAGAAGTGGTGTCACTACTACATGAAACCTGACTGTGTGGCTTTGGCCTTTTGGAACTGCTTTGCAAGAGGAATGTGGAAAGATTTGAAACCTTGGCCTATGAGACACTTTGCCGTGCTATAAACACAGCTTGATGACTATTATGGTTAGAGTTGAAAGACCTGAATGCAGGAAGAACTACGGACTGTGAGGTTTGGCTTATGAGGGTGAGAAAGAGCTTTGCCTGGACTGGGCGAGACGCAGTTTGTATGAGAGGCTTGCTGTTATGTTGGTGCCCTGAGAACTTGTATGGGGTACTGTGTAGAAATAGACTGGCGTGTGCAGAGGGATATGACACAGAAAGAAATCTTTGGGCCAAAACTGCTGCCCATTCAGCTGCAATTGTATGAGAGATTACACCCATTGAGATTGGGCCAGCTGACCTGATTGGGACAACAGAAAGAATGCAGTCTTTCGAAGGGGCCTGAATGCTGAAGGAGTGTCCTGGTCTTCAGTCTGCCTTATTTTGTCCTGGATTAATAAACGGGCACCCCACCTGGTATTGTGGAGTATAAGAACTGCAGGAAAGAGAGGGTCATTGAATTTGAAATGCAGTCTTGTGTTTTGAAAACAACCATGGGCAGTATGAAGGAGGCTTGTTAGATTACCTGCATGGAGACCCGATGGAGCCATGAGGATGAACCATGGGTTGCAGTGGAGACCCAGTAGAGATGCTGGGACCACGAGACATCTGCTAAGGAGAGCTGCCAACCCCAGATGAAGTTTTCCAGGATTGTGAGTAGCCTAGTTGGAGGTGTGGAGTTGGAATGCCAGAGATGTGTCATTGGTTAGAATTATCAGACTTAGAGACTTGTCACTGGCTAGAGTTGCCGACTTGGAGCTACAGAGTTTGATGGTTGCCCTGGTTGTTTTAAATCCTGTATTGGTTAAATATTTCTTTGCTATACCCAATGCCATCTTTTGCAGTGTGAATGTTTATTCTATGCCATTATGGGTTTGGGGGGTTGGATTTTTGGTATTATGGCTCAGTTAAAAGACGTTGGATCAAGCCAGGTGTGATGGCACATGCCTTTAATCCCAGCACTTGGGAGGTAGAGGTAGGAGGATCACCGTGAGTTCAAGGCCACCCTGAGAATACACAGTGAATTCCAGGTTAGCCTGAACTACAGTGAGCCCCTACCTCAAAAAAAAAAAGACCTTGGATTATGCGGATATTTAAACATTATTAGGATTGACAAAAACTATGGGGACTTTTAAAATTGGACTGAATGCACTGCATTTTACACCGTTTATATTTATCTGTTTATGGGAGTCAGGGGTAAAATGTGGTGGTTTGATTTGGTGTTCTGAATGCTAGGTCCCCCCCCCCGCTGATGGCAATTTGGGATTAAAGCCCCCTGGAAACAGTGTACTGTTAGGGGCGGGCTTATGAGTGTTATAGCCAGCTTCCTCTTGCCAGTATTTGGCACACTGTTGTCCATCTTATGTTGGCCAGGAGGTAATGTCCACCCTCTGCTCATGCCATCGTTTTCTCCTGCCATCATGGAGCTTCCCCTCAAGTCTTTAAACCAAAATAAACCCTTCTTCCCCTCAAGCTGCTCTTGGTCAGGTGTTTTTTAGCACCATTGTGAACCTGACTGCAACACACACTAACTAGCAAACAGCAAGTAATAATGCCTTTTTTTTGGGGGGGGGGGTCGAGATAGGGTTTCACTCTAGCCCAGGCTGACCTGGAATTCACTATGGAGTCTCGAGGGCGGCCTCGAACTCACGGCAATCCTCCTACCTCTGCCTCCCGAGTGCTGGGATTAAAGGCGTGCGCCACCACGCCCGGCTTTAATAATGCCATTATTAAACCACATAATTAATTACTTAAGTTAATCCTTAAGGTTCATGGGAACTAACTTCCTACAAAGCATATAATCTCTGAAATCATAACAAACTTGAGTTCCATCTACAAAAAAGAAGACAGACAATGGCTACTAAATAAGACAATAAAAGGATTTGCCACACTGGTCTCTTTCTTTCTAGTATATAATGCTTAGTATTTCTGTCATATTTTTTGTACTGCCAAAATATCCAAAGCAATGTGTCTGGACTGTAGATGTGCAGTTGTTTCCGCCACAACCATTATAAGCCCCTCTGATAAAGCAGCTGCCAAGAATTTCTGGAAGTGCTAAGAAGCAGCCCCACAAGTAGACCACAGCGGGGCAAGACAGTCCAGTCATGTTAATTCCATCCCGACAATAAGTAAATGGCATACGATAAAATGGATTTGAACTGGCTGAGATACAGTAATTTTTCTAGCCAACAGTATTAACCCAGAGGTGTTTTGATCACAGCTCAGAATTTATTTTGGATGATCCAAGTATGTATATGACTTCACTGCTCAACTAATGTGCTACTCTCCTTTGTAGGTATTCTCTCTACAGATAGCATCAGAGAATCTATTAATGAATGGTCTGTATTATAGGCCAAAAAGGGAAAGTACCAGATCATGTAAATTAAACTGTCCAATATTCCTGACTAATTTAAATCCCTTGGAGCAAATCCGAAAGAGAAATTCCTTATTATGATAAACAGTACTGTTCAGAAGTGCAGAGCAAAGAGTAAACTTACAAACACTACAGCATCTCCATGCAGACAAGTACAGGTCATGGGAGCTCCCATTATCTGTTAGAATTCCTGAATTTTTGTTGTTGTTTTGCTTTTTCGAGAGTCTCACTCTAGCTCAGGCGGACCTAGAACTTACCTAGGCTGGTCTCAAACTCACAACAATTCTCCTACCTTTGCCTCCCAAGTGCTGGGATTAAAGGTGCATGCCACCACTCCCAGCCTGAATTTTTTTTAAACACTTTATTTATTTGCAAGAAGGATAAAAGGGAGTATGGGAGTGTGAGGACCTCTCCAGATGCATGCATGACTTTATTCATCTGGCTTTGCATGAAAACTGGGGAATTGAACCTGGACTGACAGGCTTTGCAAGCAAGCACTTTAACCACCGAGCATCTCCCAGCTGTAGAATTCCTACACGTTTAAATAACAGTTTCTCAATCCAGCTACCTTTCACAAAGAAAGGGCACCTGACAGGAGGTGAGTGAGTAAATCAGAGCTGGGAAGACTTCAATGCGGTTCCATCAATGCTCTTGGCTGATTCTGTCCAACTGTCCCAGATAGCAAGCAACAGTAATCTGGGATGTTTTCCTGTTTTTACAGACAGAGAAAATATTGAAAAGTACATGTATTCCAAAAGAAAAGTAAATTTTGACACAGCCATACAAAACTAAAATTGATAAGGTATTTTGTGTACTAATGCCCATCCAAGTCCAAAAAAACAATATTAAATTAAAAGAAAAAAATGGGCTGGAGAGATGGCTTAGCAGTTAAGGCACTTGCCTGTGAAGCCTAAAGACCCAGATTCGATTCCTCAGGACCCAAATGCACAAGGTGGTGCATGCATCCGGAGTTCATTTGCAGCCGCTAGAGGCCAAGAGCCCATTCTCTCGGCCTGTTTCCCTCTTCCCCTCCCTCTCTCTAGCTCTCAAATAAATAAAACAGAAAACAATAAAAGGCAGTGATTCCTAGCAGTAATCTATCTATACTTATTTTCTCTAATAAAGTCTGGCAGCCGTGTTTACTTTTATATACTAACAATCTCCCTAATCATCCCAAAATTCTCATGCCCATAGACCCCAAAACATCTTCAGACAATATAACTTAGCTATTTAGATTACCTAACAACTAAATGAAAATATACAGTAATAATAAAAGTGTCATGGGCTGAAGAGATGGCTCAGAGGTTAACAGCATTTGTTTGCAAAGCCTAAAGGTCCAGGTTCAATTCCCCAGTACTCATGTAAAGCCAGATGCACAAAGTGGTGCATGCATCTGCTGTTTCTTTGCAGTGGCAGCAGGCCAAGGTGTGCCCATACATTATGTCTGTCTGTCTGTCTGTCTCTCTCTCTCTCTCTCTCTCTCATATAAATAAATTTTAAAAATTTTATGGGCTGAAGAGATGTCTTAGCGGTTAAGATGTTTGCCTATGAAGCCTAAGGACCCAGGTTCAATTCCCCAGGACCCACATAAGCCAGATGCACAAGGTGGTACATGTGTCTGGAGTCCATTTGCAGTGACTAGAGGCCCTGGCACACCCATTCTCACCCCCCACCACCACCATTTGCCTTTTTCCCTGTCTCTCAAGTGAATAAATAAATAAAATTTAAAAGAAACATTTTTTAAATACAAAAAAATACTTTTTCCACATGCAACAATACAGATTATCTCATAAATATGTTGAACATAGTAAATCAGACGCAAAAGACTACATTTGAGTTAACTTATATGAAGTTCAAAACTAGCCAAAACTGAATCAGAATAATGGTTACCCCTTGGGCAGCAGTAACTGAAAGATTTGAGGAAATATATGGTAATATGTTTCTTGAACTAAATGTTGGCTACACAGAATGTGGAAAAATTCATGAACCTATCAACTTACAACTTTGTCTGTTTACTTGGTACATACATCAACAAAAAGTTAATTTTAAAAAAGCCAGGCATGGTGGCACATACATATACAAAAACAAACTGATTGAGTATGACTAAAACTTGTATATCAGGGAGGAAAGCAAAAGGTAACAGGAAGTGATTATGTTCAAAGTGCATTACTGACATTTGTAAGACTTGTCAAAAATATTTTTTTTAAGAACTGGAAAGGTGGCTTCACAGTTAAGGCACTTGCCTGCAAAGGACCCAGGTTCGATTCTCCTGTGCCTTCCTAAAGCCAGATGTACAAGGTGGCACATACATCTGGAGTTCATTTCCAGTGGCTGGAGGACCTGGCGTGCCCATTCTCTCCCTATCTGCTGCTTTTTCTCTCCCCCCCCCCCACCAGTAAATAAATAAAATATTTTTTGAATCATTTTTTAAAGCTCATATATCAAAGGATACCAACAAAAAGGAGAAAACGCTTTTCTCCTGACTGGAGGAAAATCTATGCAAACCATGTAATAATTGTCAAGGGGACTTGCACTTAGAATATATAAAGAACTATTGCAACTCTACAACAAAAAGACAACCCAGGGCTGGAGAGATGGTCACTGGTTAAAGGAACTTGCATGTAAAGCCTGACTGCCTGGATTTGATTCCCCAGTATCCATGCAAAGCCAGACACACAAAGTAGTGCATGTATCTGGAGTTCGTTGGTAGTGGCAAAGGACTCTACCCTGTCCATTCTTTCTCCCCTCCCCACCACATCTCACTTGATTTTTTAAAAAAAGACAACCCAATTTTAAAATAGACAATCTGAATCATTTTCCAAAGAGGATGTACACACAGGTACAGGTGCTATAGCACCATTATCCATCAGGCAATATGATCAGAACCACAGTGTAGGGTCATATGCTACAGTTCAGGAGTACAGTGCTCGCCTAGTCTCAAACCCTAGTACAGGCATAGGGGGAGATACCGTGGCACCACAACCAGCTATAATCAAAAGACAGCCAGTAAAACGTGCAGGCACACATGGACAGACGCTGAACATCCACACGGTGCTGATGGGAACACACAATGCTGCAGTAGCTCAGTAGTCTGCCATGTCCTTGGACAGCTAAGCATAACGTTAGCATACCATTCAGCAAGTCCACTCCTAGATACAAACCCAAGAGAAAACCCAAGTCCATACGTGAAAGTGTACACAAATATATATGACAACTAAAAAGCAAAAAAGATCCAAATGCCAACAAGGCAATGAATGTATCAAGAAGATGTAGCCGGGCGTGGTGGCACACGCCTTTAATCCTAGCAGAGTTAGGAGGATCACTTTGAGTTCGAGGTCACCCTGAGATTACATAGTGAATTCCAGGTCAGCCTGGGCTAGAGCAAAATCCCACCTTGAAAACCAAACAAAAAAGAAAGAAAAGGAAAGGAGAGGAGAGGAAAGAGAAAAGAGAAAAGTAGAGAAGAGTAGAGAAGAGTAGAGAAGAGTAGAGAAGAGAAGAGAAGAGAAGAGAAGAGAAGAGAAGAGAAGAGAAGATGTAGGCTGGGTGTGGTGGTACATGCCTTTAATCCCAGCACTCAAGAGGCAGATAAAAGAATCACTATGAGGTCGAGGCCACCCTGAGACTACACAGTGAACTCCAGGTCAGCCTGAGCTAGATTGAGACCCTACCTCAAAAAAAAACAACAAAAAAGAAAAAGAATGTAACATGGCCATGCTATAAAATATTATTTGGCAATACAAAGAGAATGCTGATATATGCTTAAACTGATAAACTCTAAAAAAGCATGCCAAATGACAGACACTAGCTACAAAGGGCCAAATATATTACTATCCCAGTTATATTAAATGTCTGGAATAGGCAAATCTGTAACAGGACATCGAGTATTAATTACCTACAGCTGGAACCCAAAGGAAATGTATTATTCAGCTTTCTGTCATTATAACAAATACTAAGTAGCCAGACATGGTGGTGCACACCTTTAATCCCAGTACTTGGAAGGCTGGAGTAGGAGGATCTCTGTGAGTTCGAGGCCAGCCTGAAACTACATAGTGAATTCCAGATCAGCCTGGGCTACAGTCAGACAATGCCTCGAAAACCAACAGAAGAAAACAACAGAGGATCACTGTTAAGTTTGAGGTTAGCCTGGAACTACGGAGTTCTATGTCAGCCTGGACTAGAGGGAAACCCTGCCTGGGGGGGGGAGGGGACTACTGAGGCAATTAACTTATAAAGACAAAGAGGGTCTCGGCTCGGTGGTAAAAAGAACTGCTTGCAGAGCCTAACATTCAGGGTTCAAGTCCCCAGTACCCAAATAAAAGCAGATGCACAAAGTGACGCAGGCATCTGGAGCTCATCTGCAGTGGCAAGGGGCCCTGGTGCATGCTCACACTCACTCTGTCTGCCTTTTTCTTTCTCTCTCAAATAAATTATTTTTTTTTAAGGGTGGGAATCGTCAAATAACCAAATGTCTTTCCCAGAAACAGGTTTGACAGTTCCTAGAGGATAGAGAAGAAAACAATAAAATTGGACTTGAGAGATTAGTTAAGAAGCTAGTAAACTAACTTAAGAAAACAAGATAAAGACTTGAAAAGCAACAAGCAGAAGGAGAAGGGTTTGAGCCAAGAAAAAGTAAACTCAATACTAGCTGAAGAGAAGAAAAATGAATAAAAATCAGTATTCAATTTCCAGATGATGATTTCCGAGTAACCAAGACTAATGCAATGAAAATGACTGACATTATACATGAAAGGCTTAGAAAGGGAATTTTTTAAAAAATATTTTATTTTTATTTATCTACTTGACAGAGAAAGAGGGAGGGAGAGAGAGAGAGACAGAGAATGGGTGTGCCAGGGCCTCAAGCCACTGCAGATGAACTCCAGACGCTTGTGTCCCCTGTGCATCTGGCTAACATGGGTCCTGGGGAATTGAACCTGGGTCCTTTGTCTTTGCAGGCAAAGGCCTTAACCTCTAAGCCATCCCTCCAGCCAGAATATTGTAGAATAGTTTTTCTCCAAACAGAAATGTCCTGATGCAATAGCTTACCTCAGTAAAATCCACAGTTACTACATTAGAGAATTTAATCACTTTTTTTATCATTTCACTCCCACTTTTTTAAAGTACTTAGTAAAAATTTAGATGAGGCTGGGGAAGATGGCTTAGTGGATAAAGTGCTTGTGTGCAAGTATGACAACCTGATTTTAGATTTCCAGAAGCCATGTAAAATCAGACATAGTAGTGCCGTGGGTAATCCCAGTATGTAATCTCATATGGCAAGATGGGGCAGAGACAGAAGAATCCTGGAGTTCATGGACCAGCTAGCCTGGCATATGCAGCCAATGAACAAGTGACCATGCCTCAAACAAGGCAGACAGCAAGGACCAACATTCAAGATTGTACTGTGGCACCTCCATACACACTCAAACACACGCACAAAGACTTTCTTTAAGTTTAGAATGTTCTAAAAGGAAAGGGTAATTATTTCACATTCATTAAACTTTTCACAAAAAGAGAGGTTTTTGAAAATTTAGATGAAGAAAACATAATGTAATAAAAGGAGAGGGCAGGGCCGGCAAGATGGCTTAGCGGTTAAGATGCTTGCCTGTGAAGACTAAGGACCCCTAAGGTCGATTCCCCAGGACCCCATAAACTGTGTCTGGTTTGCAGGCTCATCCCACCAACCTAAAGCTGACTACACCACCTGGGAACTAACAATTCTTTCAATGCAAGTAAATACAGAACTTACAAGAATGATGAAATACACCGGTATTAATTGTTCATTCTCTCTGAATTTCTGTGTCTGTGCGTCAGTGCAGGCATGCATGTGACACAGCTCAGACAGCAACCTCAGCAGTCAGTCCCCCAAAGGCAAGGACACTCAGCTGCCATAACCGTACATGCTAGGCTAGCTAGCTTATAAACCACAGGGGTTCTACGCGCCCACCCCCCCCCCCGCCATCTTGCCAGAGGTGTGCAGAGACGGAAGGCGCGAGCTACTACCTCTGGCCTTACGTGAGTGCCGCAGACTCAAACTCGGGTCTTCGTGCTTGCATGGTAAGCAGTTTTACCTGCTGAACCAGCCTCAAAACTGCTGCCTACATCTAAAAAAAAAAAAAAAAATGCTGGGCATGGTGGCGCACGCCTTTAATCCCAGCACTCGGGAGGCAGAGGTAGGAGGATCACCATGAGTTCAAGGCCACCCTGAGACTACATAGTGAATTCCAGGTCATCCTGGGCTAGAGTGAGACCCTACCTCGAAAAACCAAAAATAAAAATAAAAATAAAAAAATTGCTGCCTACAGAAAGCCAAGAATGACCCTGAACTGCTGCTGAGTTTCCTGCCTCCATCCACCCTGAGTGCTGAGATCCCAGGCATAAACCCCACACCCAATTTATGAGGCACTGGGAACCGAACCCAGGACTTAACACATGCCAAGCAAGCACTCTCAGTGTCTTCATGCCACTGAATCAACCAACAAACAGGATACAGAGCTGACTAGTGTGGCTGATCTTACCACCAAGAGAAACTGGCTTGTCACTACACAAGGAGGCTGACAAGAAGTATGTCTGGAATGCAGGAGTTCCTCTAGGATGCCATTTGCGATTTCCATGTATTACAGCTAAAGTCACCAGAAATAATCCAGGCAGAACTGCTAATTTCCCAGATCATTAAAGAATGAAAGTCTAGGTCATTTCACCAGGCAGGAAACCACAAACAGCTGCAGTACTTGCCAAGGACAGAGGGATTTTGGAATGACAGTGGAAAAGGTAATTATAGATAACTACAACCACATAACTAGCTGTAGAAATAAGAACCATTGAGAATTTTTGCGTTTATTTTAATATAAAATTGTATACATATTAACCAAATTGCTTTTTTATCTCCCTTTCAATATCTACCTGTTAATAGCTTAAACTCATGTCATACTACTTAAATTATAAGATATGAGTATAAAATGTGACTCAGCTAAAAACACTATTCTAAAAATGTACAAAGGCACTTTGCTCTTCTAAGAGATTTGTGCTATTTGAACGGGCATTTCATTATGCACAGCAAAAGTCTAATTTCATAGCTATCTTTTATGTGTAAGTTAAAAATGATTAAAGTAGTGAATATTCATGGTAAGAAATAAATTATAACTGCTATATATCCTATCAATATATTTAGACTACAACTACATTTTCCTCAACCCTTTTCTCTGTGCATGGCTATGAATTAAAGTTGGTCTCAAGAAAAGAAAATTCCAGGGTGGAGGGATGGCTTAGGGGTTAAGGCGTTGGCCTACAAAGCCAAAGGACCCAGGTTCGATTCCCCAGGACCCACGTTGGCCAGATGCACAAGAGGGCGCACACATATGGAGTTTGTTTGCAGTGGCTGGAGGCCCTGGTATGCCCATTCTCTCTCTCTCTCTCTCTCTCTCTCTCTCTCTCTCTCTCTCTCCCTCTTTCTCTGTCAAATAAATAGATAAATAAAAATTCCCATGAGACAAGCAGGTGAAGGAGCAAGCCATGCTGGTGTTCCACTCATCAGAACCGGCCTGGAACTGTCAGCACGTGGGCCTCTGGCTCGCTTTCACTGACAGGGCATCACCACTGGGCACAGCTACTCTGTCTCCTATCAAATCTCCTTTGACTCGTCAAGTAATTCTGAGGTAGGTTTGTGCTCAGCTCCAAAGAAAGGTGTACCATACCTATTTTGTAGGTCACCCTCATCATCTCAAAATTGCATGTTTAGGATTAAGGGTCAGCTCAGTTCCAAGACTTCCAAATCCTCCTCGCAGGTGGCAGCTTAGTCACGCTCTCCTCCACTTCATGTCTATCTTCCCGTCCCAACTGCCTGGTGCTACTGACTGCTTCAAGCCTGCCAGCACACTCCGAAGACTATAACCAATTCCTACATGTGACAAAAATAACTCTCCAGGGGCTGCGAGATTGCTCCATGTTAAACGCACTTGCTTACAAAGCCTGCCAGCCCAGGTTCTGTTTCCCTGTACCCATGGAGAGCCAGATGCCCAAAGTGTTGCATATATCTGCAGTTCATTTGCAGTGGCAGAGGCCCAGGTATGCCCATACTCACTCTTTCTTTCTATGTCTGCCTCTTTTCTGTCTCTCAAATAAATAAAATTTTTAAAAAAATTACAAGGGGCAAGCTGACTCCTGAAGAGGAAGAGATTTTTAATAAAAATAAATCAAAGAAAATTCAAAAGAAATGCTATGAACAGATAAAGAATGCCAAGATCAGCAGGCTTCTGGAGGAGCAGTTCCAGCAGGGCCAGCTCCTCGCCTACACCGCCAGAGACCTGGCCAGTGTGGAGAGCCACTGGCTCCGTGCTAGAGGGCAAGAAGCTGGAGTTCTTCAGAGGAAGATCAAAGCCCAGAAAGACTAATACATCATCCTTAGCCCTAGAACAAAGCTGTTTATTGTTCTATATGTTAAAAAAAAAAATTTTGTTTTAAGTTTCAAGAAAAAGTTTCATCCTCGTGGGAAAGCATGGCAGAATAGGAAGCAGGCCTGGCATCCCATCTCCACAGCATCAGGAAGGAAGTGGTCTGTCTACTGCGCTGGAAGTCAGGCTATGAACATTCAGTAGGGCTGCACTAACCTCAAGGTCACCCAGTGACACACCTCCTCCAAGCAAGGGTCTACCTTGCAAAGGCTCCAAAAACTCTCCCAAATTGCCAACAGCTAAGGACCAAATATTCAAAAAAACATGAGCCTAAGGGAAACATTTCATTCAAACCACCACACTGTAGCAGTGGACCCACAGACTCATGACCATCTCATGATGTAAAATATATTCAGTCAATGGGCTGGAGGAATGGCTTAGCGGTTAAGGCATTTGCCTGCAAAGCCAAAGGACCCAGGTTCGATTCCCCAGGACCCACGTTAGCCAGATGAACAAGGGGATGCAGGCATCTGGAGTTCATTTACAGTGGCTGAAGGCCCTGATGTGCCCATTCTCTCTCTCTTTCTCTGTCAAATATATTTTTAAAAAAATTAATTTTTTTTTCAGTCAAATCTTAAAAATCCCCAGTCTTGTCAGACGTGGTGGCACACACCTTTAAACCCAGCACTCAGAGGGCAGAGGTAAGAGGACTGCTGTGAGGTCAAGGCCAGCCTAGGACTACAGAGTGACATCTAGGTCAGCCTGGGCTAGAGTCTACCTCAAAAACAAACAAAAAATGCAGCTGGGTGTGGTTGTGCATGCCTTTAAATACCAGCACTCAGGAGGCAGAGGTAGGAAGATCACCGTGAGTTCGAGGCCACCCTGAGACTACATAGAGAATTCCAGGTCAGCCTGAGCTAAAAAGTGAGACCCTACCTCAAAAAAACAAAAAAAAAAATTCAATATTCAAAATATTCAAAGGTCCAAAGTCTCATCTAAGCAGATGCTGTGAGCCCTATAACAAAATACAAGTTACATACTTTCAACTCATAATGTCACAGAGTAAACAATCCCATTCAAAAATTAGGAATGGAGCTGGGCGTGGTGGCGCACACCTTTAATCCCAGCACTTGGGAGGCAGAGGTAGGAGGATCGCCGTGAGTTCCAGGCCACCCTGAGACTACATAGTGAATTCCAGGTCAGCCTGGGCTAGAGTGAGACCCTACCTCGAAAAAAAAGAAAAAGAAAAAAAAACAAAAAAAATTAGACCAAAAAGAAGGTATGGGAAGTCAGGCGTGGTGGTGCACACCTTTAATCCCAGCACTCAGGAGGCAGAGGTAGGAGGATCACCATGAGTTCAAGGCCACCCTGAGACTACAGAGAGAATTCCAGGTCAGCCTGAGCTAGAGTGAGACCCTACCTCGAACACTAAAAACAGGAGGAGGAGGAGGGGGAGGAGAAGGAGGAGGAGGAGGAGGAAAGGAGGAGGAGGATGAGAAGGAGGAATGGGAACACAGCAAGGGAAGAACTAGACGATGTATGATGGAAAACCAGCATGGCAAACATCAGTTCCTGCTACTCCATGTCCAGCATCTGGAACTTGTGATGCTATTCTCTAGGCTCCAATACACCCTCCAGCTTTGCTGCTTACAGGCCAGGGAACATCCATCCTGAGTCAGCAGCTTTCCTTGACACCAGTCTTTACAATCTCCAAAGTCCTGGGGTCCCCGCCGCTGCAGCCCACAGCTCACAGCTCCACTCTGGGCCACACGAGGACCTCCTTGCAGAAGCCTCAACCCTGTCTCCCATCAGCATCTCCTGTCTGTGTGCACTTCATTACTCTTTTTCCAGCATCTTAATGCTTCCAAAACCAGTATGAGGTGGGTGACATCACCAAATTTGTGAGCCCATAGGGGACAAAGCCATGAAGAGTAAGGAAACTCCTTCAGCATCTTCATTCAGGCTTCTTCCTGAGAAGAATCAGCCCTCCTCCTCTTGTCCCAGCGCAGAGGCAGACCGGGAAGAACACAGGCAGCCTCTGCCAGAACATCACATGAACTACGTCTAGCCCAGTCCCAACAAAGTCCTTTCTTCCCTCTCTGTAACCTAAGAGGCTACACCTCCAGTTAGCAATCAGCATGTGGTGTTTACATGAAACCTCATAGGCTACAGCTCCAGTTAGCAATCAGCATGTGGTGTTTACATGAAACCTCATAGGCTAAGCCTCCAAAGTTCAAAGTTCCATATCTTTCCATATTCCTCCCACAAATCAGTTCCAAAAAACTGAAAACCAAACATTCAGGCTGATCACATCAACAGATCCGCTTCTCGGTACCAATTTTCTGTAGCAGCTGCCTTACCACCAGGCTTTAAAGGGGACTTTTTAATGAAATAAAAATTATTCAATTCTAAACTGGGCATGGTGGCACACAACTTTAATCCCAGCACTCAGGAGGCAGAGGTAGGAGGACTGTCGTGAGTTTGAGGCCACCCTGAGACTACATAGTAAATTCCAGGTCAGCCTGGGCTAGAGTAAGACCCTACCTTGAAAAAAATATTATTCAATTCTAGAATTAAAGACATATTACTTGAAAATGGGCTTAACAGCAGGAAGAAGTAAGAGTAAATAGACTTAAGTTACTTTAAGGACACAACAGTAAAAGTTAATAACCAGAAAAACTGAGATGAAAAAAACTGGGAGAAAAAAAAAACCTCACAGATTTAGGCTGGGCATGATGACACACACCTTTAATCCCAGCACTTGGGAGGCAGAGATAGGAGGATTGTTGAGTTCGAGGTCACCCTGAGACAATTCCATAGTGAATTCCAGGTCAGCCCTGGCTAGAGTGAAACCCTGCCTTGAAAAACCAAAAAACACAGACTTGTAGTACAATTTTAAACAAAATAACATTTAACATGAAATCTCGGGGGGGGGGGATTGAATGGGGCAGGGAAAAAAAAACTTTAACAGTTAAAATATCCTAAATTTTGTGGATCATATCAACTTTCAAATCAAAGAAGCTCAGCAAGATCCAAGTAGAATATTTTTAAAGTACACATCAAACTGGGCTGGGGAGATGGCTCAGAATTTGGCACTTTTTTACAAAGCCTGTGGGCCTGGAGTACCCACATAAGCCAGATGCATAAAGTGGAGCATGTACCTGGTATTCATTTGCAGTGGCAAGAAGCCCTGGAATACCCAAACTCACTCTCTCAATCTCGCATAAATAAACAAAAATATTTTAAGTACACATCAAATTGTTGAAAATTAGCTGAGCATGGTAGCATATACCTTTGAACCCAGAATTGAGGAGGCTGTGAGGAGGGCAGCTTTGGGTTCTAGGCCAGCTTGGGCTACAGAGTTAGTCCTAGGTCAGCTTGAGCTTGAGTGTGAAGCTGCTGGGAAAAACAAAAGAAAAAACTACCAAAAATTTTAAAAAATGGGCTGGAGACATGGTTTAGTGGTTAAGGCATTTGCCTGCAAAGCTGAAGGATCCAGGTTTGATTCTCCAGGTCCCACATAAGCCAGATGCACAAGGTGGCGCATGCATCTAGAGTTCGTTTGCAGTGGCTAGAGGCAGGAGTGCCCATTCTTTCTCTGTCTCTAATAATTTATATATATATATATTGCCGGGCATGGTGGCACACGCCTTTAATTCCAGCACTCGGGAGGCAGAGGTAGGAGGATTCTCATGAGTTCAAGTCCACCCTAAGATTACATAGTGAATTCCAGGTCAGCCTGAGCTACAGTGAGACCCTACCTCAAAAAACCGAATATCTATATATTTTTTAACTAAAAAATAGTGAAAACCAAAAGAACATAAAATGACATTTTTATGACTGTTGATATTCAATACTAAATCCAACAAAAATAACCTTACTGGGCTGGGGAGATAGCTTAGTGGTAAAAGGTACTTGCCTATAAAACCTTACAGCCTGGGTTCAATTCCCCAGTATCCACATAAAGCCAGATGTACAAACTAACACACATATCCAGGATTGCCATGAGTTCGAGGCCACCCTGAGAATACATAGTGAATTCCAGGTCAGTCTGAGCTAGAATGAGACCCTGCCTGGGAAGGGGGGAGGATTGACCAAAATCTACAGGATACAATGAAGGCAACCATAAGAGATTTCAAAATCAGACAGACCTCAAATAAGTAATTTAATAACACATCTTAAAACCTTAGGAAAAAAAAAGAACCAAACCCAAAAGCTGTAGGTGGAAAGAAATAATTAAGATCAAAGCATAAATTTTAAAAATAGCTAGGAAGATGGCTTAGTGGTTAAGGCACTTGCTCAAATAAATATTATTTTAAAAAGTAGGTGGGCTTGAGAGATGGCTCAGCAATTAAGGCACTTGGCTGCAAAGCCTAATGATCTGGGTTCAATTCCAGTACCCATGCACAGCCAGAGATGCACATTGGTGCATGTATCTGGAGTTTGTTGCAGTAGCTGGAGGCCCTAGTGTGCCCATTCTCTCTCTTCTCTCTCTTTCTCTCTCTCCCTCCCTCCCTCTCTCTCTGCTTGCAAATAAATCATTTTTAAATAAACATAAAAAATAGAAACATAAAAACAACAAACAATAAAAAGTTGGTTCTATAGGCTGGAGAGATCGTTTAGTGGCTAAGGCACTTGCCTGCTAAACCTAAGGACCCAGGTTCAATTCCCCAGTACTCACGTAAAGCCAGATGTACAAGGTGGTACATGTGTCTGGAGTTCATTTGCAGTGACCAAAGGCCCTGGGGTATCCATTCTCTACCTCCCCCTATCCCCACCCCCATCTACCTGTCTCTTTCTCTATGGTGGGTTTGATTCAGGTGTCCCCCATAAACTTAGGTGTTCTGAATGCTAGGTTCCCAGCCGATGGAGATTTGGGAATTAACACCTCCAGAAGGTAGTGTATTGTTGAGGGCGGGCTTGTGGGTGTTATACCCAGTTTCCCTGTGCCAGTGTTTGGCATACTTCCCTGTTGCTATTGTCCACCTTATGGTGGTCAGGAGGTGATGTCCACCCCCTGCTCATGCCATCGTTTTCCCCTGCCATCGTGGAGCTTCCCCTCGAGCCTGTAAGCCAAAATAAACCTCTTTTTCCCACATGCTGCTCTTGGTTGGGTGATTTCTACCACCAGTATGAACCTGACTGCAACACTCTCTCTCTTTAATGACTAAAAAAATAAAATAAAGTAAATGTGAGGCTGAGGTACTAGGATCATCTTGAGCTTGAGACTTGCCTGGACCAGCATAAACTCCTAACTTGAATTTAAAAAAAAAATCATAATACATTAAAAATTGATTAACTAGGAGCCAGGCATGGTGGCACATGCCTTTGATCCTGGCACTCGGGAGACAAGAGGTAGGAGGGTCACCATGAGTTCAATGCTACCCTAAGAATACATAGTGAGTTCCAGGTCAGCCTGGGCTACAGTAAGACCCTACCTCAAAAAACCAAAAAATACATATATATATATATTAACTATAGCTCCTCAAAACTAAAAATTTCAGCTAAGCATGGTGGCACATGCCTTTAATCCCAGCACTCGTGAGGCAGAGGTAGCCTGGGACTATAGTTTGAGTTTCAGGTCAGCCTGGGCTAGAGGGAGAGACCCTACCTCGGAGGATGGGGGGAGTGTATCATCTATACTCTGGTCCAGCAATTCCACTACTAGGAACTTATCCCGGACATGCCTGTATATGTACAAAATAATAACCATATAAAGTTGCTCACTGTAGCAATTTTAGTAGTAAAACTGGAAACAATCAATACGTTAGTTAAATTATGGTATATAAATCAAAATGAACACTATATTGGGGGGAGACACACAAGTGTTTTGTATGCAAATACAGAAAGATCTCCAGGGTATATTCTTCAGTATAAAAAGTAGAGAACACCATGACCTCATAGTGCCTGACACTACCTACACAAGACCATCATAAGAGGAGGAAAAGATCATGACATCAAAATGAAAGAGAGACTGATTGAGATGGGGAGAGGATATGATGGAGAATGGAATTTCAAAGGGGAAAGTTGGGGGAGGGAAGGTATTACCATGGGATATTTTCTATAATCATGGAAAATGTTAATAAAAATTAAGAAAAAATAAAGAAAGAAAGAAAGAAAGAAGAAAGAGAAAAAAAAAGTAGAGAACAGAGAAGTTAAAGTTGCCAACACTGATATAAAATGTGGTGAGAAGGGAGGGAAATAGGATATATTTATAAGCAGTTGTATTAAATCCCTTAAGAGATATACAAGAAATCAGTAAGATATACAAATGATTGTGGGAATTTGGAAATAAGACATTATTGTACCTGAAGTCCATATGTGCATATAGTTTCTTTTAAAGTGGATAAAATAGAACTGGAGAGTGGCTTAACGATTAAGGTGCTTGTCTGCAAAGCCAAAGGACCCAGGTTCAATATCCCAGGACCCATGTTAAGCCAGATGAGCAAGGCGGTATATGCATCTGGAGTTCGTTCGCAGTGGCTAGGGCCCTGGTGCCCCCATTCTTTTTATCTGCCTCTAATTCTCAAATAAATAAGAAAATATGAGCCGGGTAAGGTGGTGCATGCCTTTAATCCCAGCACTCAGGAGGCAGAGGTAGGAGGATCATCATGAGTTCAAGGCCACCCTGAGACCACATAGCGAATTCCAGGTCAGCCTGGGCTAGAGTGAGACCCTACCTTGAAACACCAAAAAATAAAAATAAATAAATAAATATACATACATATACATATATGTGTATATATGTATGTATAATGTTTAAAAAACCAAACTGGAATTAGAATAACAAGCTTTGGTACTTATTTGATGTGAGAGGAAAGACGCAGAGGAAAGAAGGATCAAGATGACCATCAGGTTTCTGACGTCATGATAAATGCAGCTGTCCCTTACGGGGGGGGGGAGGGAGCTGTGTTATTAACCAAGACAAACACTGGAACCAGAATAGAGTAGGGGAAGACAGCTGAGCATTGGTTATGACGTACTAGGGGCATCATATCCTAGAATGCACTAGAAAAAAAGGAAATCTGTCATGTGTGGTGGCTCACTCCTTGAATCCCAGTGGCTGAGGTAAGAGGACTGCCATGAGTTTGGGGCAAACCTAGGCTACAAGGCAGAGTTCCAGGTCAGCCTGGTCTAAAGTAAAGACCTGTCCAAAAGACAGAAATTTGAAAGAAGTCATGGGATACAGTCAATAGAAACAGCAAATGTATAACAACACAGCCAAGCATCAATTTATCTAGGAATTACTTATAAAGCCAATTAGCCTGAGATAAAACCAAAATTGAGAATAAACTGAAACTGCAAGTAACTCGAAGTAACACCATGAGACCACATGTTGCCATCCTCTTCTTGCAGACATTAAAAGCTTATTTGAAACATTTCCTTTCCCAAGTTCACAACTGTTCCAGTCAGGTTCACAATGCTAGCAGAAAACACCTGACCAAGAGCAGATTGTAGGGGGAAAGGGTTTATTTTGGCTTATAGACTCAAGGGGAAGCTCCATGATGGCAGGGGAGAACGATGGCATAAGCAAAGGGTAGACATCACCTCCTGGTCAACATCAGATGGTCAACAGCAACAGGAGAATGCCAAACACTGGCAAGAGGAAGCTGGTTATAACACCCATAAGGCCGCCCCCACCAACACACTCCCTCCAGGAGGCTTTAAGTTGCTGTCATCTGGAGACCTAACAAGTCAGAACACCTAAATTTATGGGTGACACCTGAATCAAGCCACCACCACAACAGATGAGAAACACTAATGGAGCGAGGGAGTGGCTACAGAGACAAGCACATCACAGCAACATAAAGGGAAAAGGAAGAACACAGCCTGTCTGCAAACACTCTTCATTGAAGCCAAAGGTCTAGTTTTTTGTTTGTTTGTTTTTTGGTTTTTTCTTTTTTTTGAGGTAGGGTTTCACTCTACCTAGCCCAGGCAGACCTGGAATTCACTATGTATTCTCAGGGTGGCCTCGAACTCATGGTAATCCTCCTACCTCTGCTTCCCAAGTGCTGGGATTAAGGTCTAGCTTTGTAAAAACTAAGATTTGGCCAAAATGGTGCCCTATTTCAAGAAGTTTTTCATGGCTCCTACACTGAGTAACATGATTAACCTTCTGTCAGAGTCCTAGCTGTCAAAATTCTGTTTATGCCTTCTTCCTGAAGCACTAACTGTATTCTGTTTTGTGTTAGGATTTTCTTACCAGCTTCTATCTTCAAATTTGAATATTCATCTCTTGCTTACAGGAATATCTCCATCTTTATAACTCTATCCAGCACTGAGAACAATTTCCTTGAATGAGATAACATGTAAACCATCCATTCAACAGTTATCACATTTTTACTTTTAAAGTAATATAGCTGAAATATGCCACAAATAGGCTCCCAGCAAATTTTGTCTCATTTGTTTTTTTCTAATGTTTTTATTTATTTGCAAGCAGAAAGAGAAAGAAAAGCTGGGTGTGGGTTAATCCCAGCACTCGAGAGGCTAAGGTAGGAGGATTGCCATAAGTTTGGGGCCACCCTGAGACTACACAGTGAATTTCAGGTCAACATAGGCTACAGCGAGACCCTACCTTGAAAAAAGAGAGAGAGAAAGAGAAAGATAAGAGAGGGGGGAGTGTGTATTCCCAAATTTGTGCAACGTTCAATGCAGTCTGACTATGGAACATTTCTATCTCCTGTTGGAAAGAAGCCTCAGAGCCACTAGGTGCTGCTTGCCATTACTCCTTACCTCATTGGTTTTGGCAGGAGCCAGGACAAATGCTAGGTCAGTTTGGGGCCAAACAGGTAAGTACTCATTAAAAAAAACAACTTTTTGCAGGGAACTAGGTGTAGTGGCGCATGCCTGTCATCCCAACACAGGCAAAAGCAGATGTTTGAAGCCAGTCTGGGCTATGTAGTGACACTGTCTCAAAACAAACCAGACAGAGCTGGAGAGATGGCTCAGCAGTTAAGGCATTTGCCTGCAAAGCCTAACAACCCAAGATTGGTTCCCCAGTACCCAGGTAAAGCCAGATGCACCAAGTGTAAGTGGCACATGCATCTGGATTTTGCTTGCAGCAGCAAGAGACCCTGGTGTGCTCATTCTCATATTCTCATTCCCTCCCACACCCCCCTCATATAAATGAATAGATAGAGATTTTTAAAAATAAGTTATCTGCTGTTGCCCTCACTTTATAGATTGAGAAATTGAGGCTTGGCAAAATTGGGCAATTTACCCGTAGTGATATGTCTAGTTCATAATGGAAACAGGATAGAAATTCAAGCGGTCTTGACTTGCAAGTTTCTATGAGTTACAGTCATACTCTTCTGTGCCTTCCTTAAAAAGGACCTTGCTCACTATGCATCTTAACAAACACTTAAATAAGCTATGGGTGTTCAAGTCTTAAATGTTAGAACTTCCAAATTCCATCTAAGACTATAAAACCCTTTTTTGAAAAGAAAAGTACTAAAGAAACAGGGAGAAAGTGCTTCAGAGCTAAAGCTAAGGTCCCACAATACCTCAGACTGCTCAACAGCTATGACCATAGTGGTGGGCATGCCTAAACGAGCTTCTCAACAGGCATGCCCACTGTGGCTAAATGACCTGAGGGTGAATGCAAGCCCCCTTGGACCAATTCTATGTAGAAAGATTTCTCAACCTTGGCAAAATGGACATTTTGAGGCCAGATCACTTTTCTGTGAAGGGATGTGCTACAAATGCATGGGACTGTTAGCAGACTCTTTGTGTGACCTCTAACAATAGATGCCAATGGCAAAGCTACCCCCACCTGTAATAACAAAACATCTCCAGACAGTGCCAAGCTTCTTGAAGGCAGGAGGAACTGGGGGCCTCTAAAATGGCCACTTTGCTGGGCGTGGTGGCGCACGCCTTTAATCCCAGCACTCGGGAGGCAGAGGTAGGAGGATCGCCGTGAGTTCGAGGCCACCCTGAGACTCCATAGTGAATTCCAGGTCAGCCTGGGCTAGGGTGAGACCCTACCTCGAAAAACCAAAAAAAAAATAAAAAAATAAAATAAAATAAAATAAAATAAAATAAAATGGCCACTTTGAGAAACAATGTCCCAGACTAAGCGTAAATATGGCAAAAGGGCTAGCCAACTGGTAAACGAGTATGATAAATGGAGACAGACAAGAGCACTTAAAACAATTACCTCCTAAGGCAGGGCATGATGGCGCATGAATTTCTTTAATCCCAGCACTTGGGAGGCAGAGGAAGGTGAATTGCCATGAGTTCGAGGCCACCCTGAGACTACATAGTAAGTTCCATGTCAGCCAGGGCTAGAGTGAGAGTGAGACCCTACCTGGGAAAAAAAAAAAAAAAAAAAAAGCCTTAAGCCTAAGGAAAACCTTATTCCATTTTTTTCAGAAACTGAAGCTCAGGTGAAAAAAATACAACAAATAAGATTAGACAGAAATAAAGTTCTTTCACTCCTATCAACACCACAAGACTTTGGTACACATCATCATGGAAGACCTCTGGTTCCCAGAGTATCCACCAGAGGTGCTACTAAGAATTAGGAAATATTGGGCTGGAGAGATGGCTTAGCTGTTAAGGCATATGTCTGCGAAGCCCGAGGACCCCAGTTCAATTCTCCAGGTCCCACGTAAGCCAGATGCACATGGTGGCGCATGCATCTGGAGTTCGTTTGCAGTGGCTAGAGGCCCTGGCACACACCCATTCTCTCTCTCTCTCTCTCTCTCTCTCTCTCCCTCCCTCCCTCCCCGCCCCCCGTCTCTAATAAATAAATAAAAAATAAAATCTTTTTTGAGAAAAAAGAATTAGAAAATATGCCGGGCGTGGTGGCGCATGCCTTTAATCCCAGCACTCGGGAGGCAGTTAGGAGGATCACCATGAGTCTGAAGCCACCCTGAATACATAGTGAATTCTAGGTCAGCCTGAGCTAGAGTGAGCCCTTACCTCGAAAAACCAAAAAAAGAAAAAAGAAAAAAGAAAAAAAAAAAAGAAAAAGGTTTCCTTTTTAAGAAAAGCTAAGGCCTTGGGTTGGAGAGAGGGCTTGGCGATAAAGGTGCTTGCTTGAAAAGCCTAAGGACCCAGATTCAATTCCTCAATACCCACGTAAGCCAGATGCACAAGGCGGCACTTGTGTCTGGAGTTCCTTTGCAGTGGCTAGAGACTTGTGCACATTCTCTCTCAAAATAAAAAATAATTTTTTAATTAAAAAGAAACTGGGCTGGTGAGATGTATTAGCAGTTAAGGCGCTTGCCCACAAAGCCTAGGGACCCAAGTTTGATTCTCCGGGTCCCATGTAAGCCAGATGTACATGGTGCGCATGCATCTGGAGTCCGTTTACAGTGGCTAGAGGCCCTGGCGCGCCCAATCTCACTCACTCTCTATCTCTCTCCTTCTCTATCTCTCTCCCTCTCTGTCTCTAATAAATAAACAAAAATAAATCTTTTAAAAATAATTTTCTTAAAAGGCTGGAGAAATGGCTTAGTGGTAAAGGCTCTTGACTACAAAGCCAAAGGACCCAGGTTCGACTCTCCAGGACCCACGTAAACCAGATGCACAAGGGAGCACATGCATCTGGAGTTCATTTGCAGCAGCTGGCAGCCCTGGCATGCCCATTCTGTGTGTGTGTGTGTGTGTGTGTGTGTGTGTCTCTTTCTCAAATAAATAAAGAAAAATAAATTAAAAAAAAAAAAAAAAAACTAAGGCCTCAAATCAAATCTGAGAAATTGAAATAAAAAAATCCGACTGCCATGCCACCACTGCCAGGGAGGACAAGCTAGCCAATGACAGTGTGAATAAAGATGAAGTAGAGGGGCTGGAGCGACAGCTCAGTGGTTAAAGGCACTTGCTTGCAAGGCCTAATGGCCTGGGTTCAACTCCCCAGTACCCATGTAACATGAGATGCACAAAGTGGCACATACACCTGAAGTTTGTTTGCAGTGGCTGGAGGCCCTGGAGTACCTTCTCCATCCCTCCCTTGCAAATAAATAATACTTTTGATCCAGGTGTGGTGGTACACTCTTTTGATCCCAGCACTTAGAAAGCAGAGCTATGAAGATCACTGTGAGTTCAAGGCCAGCCTGAGACTACAGAGTACATTCCAGGCCAGCCAGGGCTGAAGTAAGCCCATTCCTAGGAAAAAGTATGTGTGTGTATGTATATATATACATATGTGTGTGTGTGTGTGTGTGTGTGTGTGTGTGTGTGTGCGCACATGCACACACATACACAAATTAGGTAGCATGTAAAGGTGGGAAGAGGAAGTAATGGGACAGTACAAACAGGTAATACAAGGCAGGGCTGGTCCTATACAAAATGTATTGACTCTGGCTGCCAAATCTCCTTTCCTCTTGATTCTGCCTCTCCTCTACTTATGTGAACACCAAGTCAAGGGTTTTCAATTCTCTCATGCTGACCTCCAGTTGTTCAAAACGAGCAAAAGTACCAGGTATGGTGGCGCACACCTTTAATCCCAGTACTCAGGAGGCAGAGGTAGGAAGATCGCCATGAGTTCAAGGCCACCCTGAAACTACATAGTGAATTCCAGGTTAGCTTGAGCTACAGTGAGACCCTACCTCGAAAAAAAAAAAATTGTGGGTGAGAGAGATGGGTTAGCGGTTAAGGTGTTTGCTTAAGAAGTCTAAGGACACAGGTTCAATTCCCCAGGGCCCACGTAAGCCAGATGCACAAGGTGGCGCATGTGTCTGGAGTTCATTTACAGTGGCTTCATGAATGTCCTGGCATGCCCATTCATTCGTTCTCATTCTCTCTCTCTTCTTCTTCTTCTTCTCTCCCTCTCTGCTTCTTTCTCTCTCAAATAAATAAAATGAATAAATTACAAAACTTAAATAAAAAAAAACAGTATGTGCTGCTGCAAGTTACTTCCCCACAATAAGCTCATGGGCTTTTTGTTGTTTTTGGTTTTTCAAAGTAAGGTCTCAAACTAGTCCAGGCTGACCTGGAATTCACTATGTAGTTTCAGGCTGCCCTCAAACTCATGGCAGTCCCCCTACCTCTGCCTCCTGAGTGCTGGGATTAAAGGTGTGTGCCACCATGCCTGGCCTGATAAGCCTATGAGCAAATGCCTGCCCACACTCATAAATAAACGCAAACTTATGGGGCTGGAGAGATGGCCCAGTGGTTAGTGGTTAGGAACTGTGACCTTAAGACAAGACAAACTTAGCACATCAAATCGGCAGAAATAAAGAAATTAATAAAGATTGAAGGTGGCCAGTCTACTGCTGGTCAACTCTAATGTGTATGTATCATTTGCTTGTACTGCCCAACCTAGTTATCACTCAACTGTGCTATATCCGTTAATAAAATGTTCTTCCTTTTCTAATTATGTTGATCTCTGTGTGGCAGTATGAAAAAGGCTCTGGAACATTAAAGATAAAAGTGGAATGTAGTATAATAAGACAGCTTAATACAATACTATTTCTATACATTTTCAAGTAAACATTCTGGAACTTGTTGACAGTGGGTTAATCTTTTGATAGGAAGGAGAACTATAATTTTTATTTTCTGTTTTCTGTACCATTAAAAGGTTATTTTAGTTTTTATGTTTTAGGTATACACATATGACTTTTTGGCTTAAAGTATACAATTCTTTAAGTATTCTATTTCTCCCAACCTTAACCACCACTCTCAGCACCAGTCCATCCCAGCCTGTCCCTATCTGAAGGCTAATAACTGAAATTCCCTACTAAGATCTCGGTGGTAAGGGATGTTATTTCAGGATAGGGAGGAGCTTTCCTTTAAAATCTCTTCATTTGCTTTCCAAAAATCACCTCTGCAAAGAAAGAAGCGGGAGGGGGGGGGGGATCATTATCTCTACTGACTACCTCTCTGCTTTCCTTGCAGGACCCCAACCATCCTCTCCAAGAGCGAGCGAGATGTGGTCATGGCATCTCCTCATTCGCTGTCTTCTTAGTTTTGGCTGATGTCACTCTCCCTCTGGACAACTAGCCAGGAAGAGGGAAGACAACGAACATGGCCCACTCCTCTAATCAGCAACACGGATGCCACTCTGCCAGCTATGGTCACTTGGGTATGGCTCTCCAAGCACTTTCTACACATCAGGGTGCATCGGCACTGCTTGCTACGTCATTGCCCACACGTTATGTGTGTGACTTAATGCTTGCTCACTTTCACTGAGTCAACTCAGTCTTCTGTCTAAGAACAGAGGGGAGTAGAATACTTTTAGACCCGAAAGATACCTCAAAATACGCTGCTGCTTCAGTCTTTCCTCCACAGCCCCAAGCTGACTTCTTAAGTCATACAACATTGCTGCATAAAGCCGGGCGTGGTGGCACAAGCCTTTAATCCCAGCACTCGGGAGGCAAAGGCAGGAGGATTGTCATGAGTTCGAGGCCACCCTGAGACTACATAATTAATTCCAGGTCAGCCTGGGTTATAGTGAGAACCTACCTTGAAAAAAGAAAAAAAAAATATGAAGGAATTAAAAAAAAAAAAAAAGAATAGGTTGAGGAAAAGAGCTGGCTTCTACTCTCCAAAGTGTCAAAACTGCAAACCACTTGGCAGCTTTTGAGCAAGCTTAAAAAAGCAGAACAGGGCTAGGTGTGGTGGCACAAGCCTTTAATTCCAGCACTCGGGAGGCAGAAGTAGGAGGATCACCGCGAGTTTGAGGCCAGCCTGGGACTGCAGAGTTCCAGGTCAGCCTGGGCTACAGTGAGACCCTACCTCGTAAAAAAAAAAAGGCAGCAAAGTATGCTGGCTGACATCTGTAAAATTAGCACTCACAAGACTGAGGCAGAAGGATTGCTCCAAGCTGGAGCTTAACCTGGGCCACATAAGTGAGTTACAGGCCAACCCCAGGGCTACAGAATGAGATACTTACTATCTCTCTCTCTCTCTCTCTCTCTCTCTCTCTCTCTCACACACACACACACACACACACACACACACGAAAGAAAAAATAAAAGCTTAACTCATACATTCTCAGAGAAATTGCTGGTTTTATTTTTAAACTAAATATTCCTGGAATTTTTAACATTGCCAAACAGGAATACACAAAGCAAATAAAATAGCTATTGTAAATGACAGTGACAAACGACTTGTGTCGTAAACTGAGTTTAAAAGTAAAATAAAACGCTCATATACCATCTATCTTGTAACAAAACGGGTTTAATGCTAACTCTTCCCAATGACTGTGGCTTGCATGCGTCATGGAGAACAGGTAAGGGCCATGTCAAGCTGCTCAACCGTGAGAGCGCACGCAGCTCCAGGAGGGCAGACACGGACTGGCTGCACTGAATCCCACATAAGAACTGTTACAACCACAGTCTAAGAGAAATGGTTACTCTTCATTATTGATTTCCACGGGTGAGCAAGTGAGAACAGACTGGAGTAGAATGGATGCACTACAATGATATGTGAGTATAGGTGGGTCAACACAAGGTCACCAGGACACTTCCTAGGGTCCGTGAACTTGTTTAAATTAGGTAAATTATCATTTGGAACAAATCCCCCATTTATAAAATAGGAGTTGGGAACACCCTTAAAGTCCTTTGTAGTTCTCTAAAACACTAAGGAAAGACATACAAATGTACTCCTAGGTTATCAGGCACAGTATATGCCACCTAAGAATCGGTAAACGACATAAACTAAGCAAACATGAGCCGAGAAAAAGCATCTGGAGGGAGGCCAAAGGACAATTTCTAAATTTGCCAAGGGAGCAAGAAAAAGAGACTCGGTCTCCCAAAATATTCCTCCCCTCACACAGTTTAGGCATACCCTACTATTTCTCTTTTCACCTATCCAGTACAGGGTTGTCACTTTATTTTAGGCTTAACAAATTATTGATAAAGCCTACTTTCCAAAATGTTATAGTTGTTAAATAAAGTTACACAGCAATTTTAGATAACCTTTCAAAAATGTAATACAGGAGCCAAGCGTGGTGGCGCACACCTTTAATCCCAGAACGCAGGAGGCAGAGGTAGGAGGATCGCCATGAGTTCAAGGCCACCCTGAGACAACCTAGTGAATTCCAGGTCAGCCTGAGCCAGAGTGAGATACTGCCTCAAAAAAAAAAAAAAAAAAAGAACAAAAAATATAATACAGCTTTTATCAAATATCTAATGAAGCAGACCTTTGGTACAAATAACCTATGCACAAACCATGGTGTCAAGAATCACTCTTGTCACAGTCTTAAGAGAAAGGGAGAAGGAGGGAGCACACTCAGAGGAATAACACAAAACATCAACTAAAACCCAGCCAAGAGGAAAAGGTGTTAAGCTATGAAAAAAAGAAAAACTTGGTACTTCAGTATTGAAGTTTAAGTCTGGCCAGGTATGATGGCACATACCTTTAATCACAACACTTGGGAGGCTGAGGTAAAAGGATCACCATGAGTTCCAGGTCAGCCTGGGACTACAAAGTGAGTTCCAGGTCAACCTGTGCTAGAGTGAAACCCTACCTCAAAAATAATAATAATAACGGGATGGAGGGATGGCTTAGCAGTTAAGGTGTTTGCCTGCAAGGCCAAAAGACCCAGGTTCGATTCCCCAGGACCCACGTAAGCCAGATGCACAAGGTTCATTTACACTGAAGTTCATTTACGCTGGCTGAAGGCCCTTGATGTGCCCATTCTCTCTCCCCACCCCCTTCTCCCTCTCTCTGTAATAAATAAAATAAAATTTTAAAAAAATAGCCAGGCATGATGGTGCATGCCTTTAATCCCAGCACTCAGGAGACAAAGGAAGGAGGATCGCTGAACTCAAGGGCAGCCTGAGACTACCAAGTGAATTCCAGGTCAGCCTGGGCTAGAGTGAGACCTTACCTTGAAAAATATTTTTTTTTTAAATCCCCACAAAATAATAAAATTTAAAGCACACCTTTTCTATATTTGTAAGCTTGTGGTATATGCAAATATTATTTCAAATAATGTTCTGACATACAGGGTTTTATAAATAAACTGGGCATGGTGGCACCACCTGTGACCCCACCACTAAGGACTGGGAAGACTGAAAGTCTGAGACTAGCCTGGGCTACAGTGGGGAGCTACTGCTATTTTTAAACATAATGTACTTTCAGCCAGGCATAATAGTGCATGCCTTTAATCCCAGCACTTAGAAGGCAGAGATAGGAGGATCACTGTGAGTTCAAGGACAGCCTGGGACTACAGAGTAAGTTCCAGGTCAGCCTGGGCTAGAATGAAACTCTACTTCAAAAAAAAGAAAAAAAAACTGGACTTTGGATTAGAAGTTAAGGTGTTTGCCTGTGAAGCCTAAGGGCCCAGGTTCAATTCCCCAGTACCCACATAAGCCAGATGCACAAGGTGGCACATTTGCAGTGCAGTGGCTGGAGGCCCTGGGGTGTCCAAGCTCCCCCGGCCCCCGTATCTGCCTCTTTCTCTCTGTCTCCCTCAAGTAAATAAAAATTTTGAAAATGTACTTTCACATTTCAGGTTTTTGAGAATTAATGTTGACATAACATATACCACTAACTAGTACTACAAATTCACCGCTGTGAATTTCAAGAGTTGCAAGGTTAATCGTTCCAGCGGCCCTGCGCCTTTGTACACCATACACAGGCTCTGAGTATTATCCCTAAAGATGCGAACACTTGACTGAGTACTGTAGCACAGATAAGAGCCTCTGAAGCCCATGTTTGTGTTAAGCTATTTTACTTAACTTCTACCAAAGTTAGCATGGAAAATGTTCTCTCTTGGAGCAACTTTTATCTACATGTATTAACAATGAGAACAATGACCATGCTGCCATTCAGGACTTAGAATAACTGTGATTTATACATCTCACTCCTATAGAGAAAACACATTTGCGTTTTTAAAGGTGCATTTGGAAGACACGCGGGATCCTCCAACTCTCCCAAAACCGCAGATCAATCTTCAAAATTAAAGGCTATATTTAAGGTTTCCACGAGTATTTTACTAGAGGGCAGGGACACTCGGGACACTACGGACCATCCATCAGTTCATCGTGCAGGTATCGGAGCAGTGTTCTTTGCAATAAAATAAAATAAAACAAAGGTCAGCTCTCGGTTGGATGACTGGGGATGGTTAGGGCACGTTTTGAACGAGTGAGTGACTTAACTCCACTTTCAAACGCTTCGGAGCTTACGATCAGTCGCATGCAGACCAGGGTGCTGAAATCTCGGGGGCTCGGACTCATCCCCCTCCAACACCTGTCGTGCTGCTCGTAGTGGCCTTTAAGGTACACGACACCACCCAGCAGCTGCAGCCCAGCCAACCAAGGCTCTCCTCCGGACCGCAAACTTTTTTTTTTTTTTTTTTTTTTTTTTTTTTCTGGTGTCAATGAAATAACGGTGCAGGCAAGGCGAACGGGCCACGATCGCACCACGTTCGCTGCCGCCCGCCCGGTCCGGGAGGACACCTCGGCCGGGTCCCTCGGCGCACGCCGGCTCCGGGGGGGCTCTTCCTCCCCTGCGCTCGGGGCTCGGGTCACCCCCGCCCCACCCCGAGCCTCCCCGGACCCCGGCTCCCGGGCGCGGTTGGAGCGCTTTATCTCGGGTGATTGGCAAGTCACAGAATGAAAATGTCACTGGATCAGCCAGTGTCCCCGACCCGGAGCCCAGCTCCCCCCCGCCGGCCCTCCCTCCCTCCCGGCGGCGGCGGCGGCGCGCGGGGACACGAAAGGAGGTGGAGCGGGGTGGGGGGAGCGGCGATGAGACGCGGGGACCCCGGGGGACCCCCCCAAGCCCGCGCCCGGCTTGGGGAGGGGGTGGAACCCGCCCGAGGATCCGACGGGAGCGGCGCCCGGGGGGGCGGGGGAGGGGCGCGCGGAGTAGGGGTGGGGGGCTGCGGGACACCCCCCCCCCAGCGGCGCAAGGTCACCGCCCGCCGCCGGCCCGGGACCCGGGGCAGGGCGGCAAGTTTAATTTGCAGCGGCAGCGGCGGAGCCCGCGGCGTGGAGCGGAGCCCCGGCGCCCGCCCGCCCGCCCTCCCCGCCCCCACCGCGCAGCCCCGGAGCCCCGGAGCCCGGCCGCCGCCAGACACCGCCGCACGCTGCAGCCCCGCCGCGGGAGCCGAGCCGGGCGGGCCGGGGCGGCGGCGCCACCCCGCCAAACACACACACACACACACACCGCCGCGGTGGCGGGCGCTGGAAAATGGAGCGTGGCCACCGGCGAGGAGAGACAGAGACACACACAGAGACAGAGAGAGCTTTCCTTCCCGGGAACTGAATCGTTTCCTACCTGCGGGTGCCCGTCTCGCTACTCCTCGCACTCCGCTGCTCTCCGGGCTCCGCCGCCGCCGCCGCCGCCGCATCCAATCGTCTCCTCCTCTCCCCCCCTCCCCTTCCGCAGCCAGCCCCGGCCGTTCCTCCTCCTCTCCGCTTCAAAATGGCGCCAAGCGCTCCTCGGCGGCTGCTCCAATCGAACCGCGGCCGACGGCACCCGCGGGGCAGGCAGAGCGCGGCGTGGGTGAGCAGCGCCCCCTGCCGACCGCACGCCGCTACACAGAGCCCGCGAACGCAAGGCCCGCCCCTCCGGGCTCCGCCCCCGCCCGCCCGCCCGCCCCACGCGCGCGCGCGCGAGCACGCCCCTCCTCCGCCCCCGCCCGCCCCTGCGCGTGCGCGCGCGCCGCCGCCGCCGCCGCCGGGGTGGCAGCGTGACAGGCAGCTGTCAAGGCTGTCTCTGGGGCGGTCGCAGCTCTCCGGGCTTCCCCGAAAACCGTGGAGATGGTTACACGCTTCTAATTTTTTTTTAATTAGAAAGACAGAGAGAGAGAGAGAGAGAGAGAGAGGGAAAGAGATTGGGCACGCCAGGGCCTCCAGCCGCTGCAAACGAACTCCACATGCATGCGCCCTTCGTGCAGCTGGGTTACGTGGGTCCTCGGGAATCGAACCTAGGTCCTTTGGGTTTGCAGACAAGCGCCTTAACCGCTAAGCTATCTTTTCTCCAGCCCCGCTTCTTCTTTCTTTTTTTTTAATTTGAAGTGGGCGATTTTTTTTTCACACACTGACGTTCAGCAATGATGTGATGCTGTGTAAATAAAATGATCACAAACGACTTTCCGCTTCCTTGGTAGTCCTGACCTAGTGATGTCAAGATATGCAAGTCCTTCCCGCATCGTGTGCTGCGTTTCACTGCGGCCCTCCCCCTTTCCAGTGTGGAGATTGCCTAGCAGGTGGCAGGTGGCCACAGGGACCCCATCACTCAACCTGTAACCATGCATTTTGGGGCTTGCTCAGAATTGTCCCTATTAGAGGAAGATGTAATCTGAAGGCCACAGCTGTGGGCTGGGGTGGCTTGCACGGGCTCTTCCCTGTGACCCCAGCTCATCACCTACCTAAGGGCTCTGCCCAGGGCTGAGGACAGACTGCGCTTTCCTTTTGCATCCATTAATGTCCACCCTGCCTTGAACAAGTTCTCCCTCATATGAAACATTTCATACTAAAACGGTTCCAGAATATTTGCTTCAACGATGAACAAATAAAAAGTGAATTCGGGGACTAAAGAGGTGGCTCAGCAGTTACGGGACATGGGGTGCAAAGCCTAAGGACCCAGATTCGATTCCCCATGACCCATCGTAAAACCAGATGCACAAGGTGGTGCATGTGTCTGGAGTTCGTTTGCAGTGGTAGAGGCCCTGGTGCACCCATTCTCTCTCTCTCTCTCTTTCTCTCTCTCTCAAATAAATAATGCTGGGCATGGCGGCACACGCCTTTAATCCCAGCACTCACGTGGGAGAGGTAGGTGGATTGCCATGAGTTCAAGGCCACCCTGAGACTATATAGTGAATTCCAGGTCAGCCTGGGCTAGAGCAAGACCCTATCTCAAAATAAATAAATAAATAATTAATTAATTAAAATGTTTTTAAAAGAAGATGGCTGGAGAGATGGCTTACTGGTTAAGGTACTTGCCTGTGAAGCCTACAGAACCAGGTTTGATTCTCTAGTACCCACATAAGCCAGATGCACAAGGTGGCACATTGGTATTGTGTTCATTTGCAGTGGCTGGAGGTCCTAGTGTACCTATTCTCTATATCTCTCTCTATCTGCCTCTCTCTCTCTCTAATAAGTAAAATATTAAAAATAGTTTTAGGGGCTAGAGAGATGGCTTAGCAGTTAAGGCATTTGCCTGCGAGGCGTTCAATTCCCCAGTACCCACATAAGCCAGATGCACAAGGGGGCACATGCATCTGGAGTTCATTTGCAATGGCAGCCCATTCTCTCCTAAATAAATAAATAAAATTTTTAAAAGTTTTTAAAAATGTTCCAAAAAAGAAGTTAGGAAGGGGGCTAGGAAGATGGCTCAGTGTACAAAACATTCTCCTCTCAAACCCCAGTGCCCAATTCAACCCTCAGACCTCATGTAAAAATGCGGGAACCTGGAAGGCATCTTCCACGGCTGGCTACAGCAATCCCAGCCCTCTGACAAGAGGTAGAGACAAGAGCAGAGCAAAAAACAGCAGCAATGGGGCACAACTGAGAGAAAGTCCACCTCAAACGAGGTCGGAGAATGAGGACCAAACCAAAAGTTGTTCCATCTTCCACGTACAAGGTGGCACGTGGATGCCCACACTCACAAACACACATGCATATATATACACCCGTACACACACACACATGCAAACTAAGATGAATAAATAAATCAAAATCAAGGTGTTACAAATTTAGAAGAGATCAGAAATGCACAGGTAATATGAAGAACCCTAAATATGCCTCCATTTCCCTGCTAGTTTTTTTTTTAGGGTTTCTTTTATTGGTTTTTATTTGTTTGTTTGTTTGTTTGTTTGTTTGGGGGTTTTTTTGTTTTGAGGTAGGGTCTCACTATAGTCCAGGCTGACCTGACACTGATCCTGTACTCCCAGGCTAGCCTTGAACTCGCAGGAATCCTCCCACCTCTACCTCTGTGTGCTGGGATTAAAGGCATGCAGCTCCTGCTGTATTCTGAAATGCAGTCTATGTAGATTACAAGTGACTTCCAGAGCTGGAGAGATGGCTCAGTGTTTAAAGGTTGTTGCTTGCAAAGCCTGTCAGCCTGGGGTTCAATTCCCCAGTACACATGTAAAGCCAGATGCACAAAGTGGCTCAAGCATCTGGAGTTCACTTTTCTCTCTCTCTCCTTATAAATAAATAAAAACAAGTGACTTCCAAACAACAGTAAAGCGTTCATGACACAATACAGCAGGTTGGGCACCTCATCCATAAACAAGGACACAATGGCTAGCTGACGTAATTCAAGGGACGTCACAAACGCCATTCAACCAAAAACATGACCCCTGCCAGTGTACAATAGTCGTAACATTCCCACTAGACTAATTCCTTGGGCAAAGACATTACATTTTCAGAAACCCTGTTGGAAAATGGTCGTGTCACTCAAAAAAGATAACACCCTAGCCCTTTAGTATCCATTAGCAGAGACTAAGCCCAGTAAAAATACTATTGCAGGATTTGGGGCATTAGGGGACCAGGTGACAGTCTTCTCCATAGGTCTCCTATTCATAGCACTACTACCACTGACAGAAAGCATAAGGCCCCTCCCCTCCACCTCTTTCCCAACATCAGCACCTGGTACCTGGAATGCCTCCCTCTGGTGAGATGGGGCACCCTGCCTGTCTTGGATGCCTGTCTTCCTGCAAGGATGTCACATTCATCTGTCCCAGGACAGTGGTCCTCAACCGCAGAGGGTGGGAAAATGCAAAAACATCTGGGAGGGCTCGAGAGATGGTTTAGCAGTTAAGATGTTCGTCTGTGAAGCCTAAGGACCCAGGTGCAGCTCTCCGGAACCCAGGTCAACCAGACGCATGGGCTGACGCATGTGCACAAGATACCGCACACGTCTGGCGCTCGATTGCAGAGGCTGGAGGCCCTGGTGCACCAGTTCTCTCCCTCTCTCCCTCTTTCTCTCGTTCTGTCTCTCATAAATAAATGTTAAAAATTACTGGTGAGGATGCAGAGAAAGAACTTGCATTCACTACTGATGGGACTCTAAATCAGTAAAGCCATTCCAGGATACAGTAGAAAAGTTCCTCAAAAAAAAAAAAAAAATCTGAAAGCCAGGCTTGATGACGCACACCTTTAATCCCAACACTCAGGAGGCAGAGGAAGGAGGATCATGAGTTCAAGGCCACCCTGAGACTACATAGTAAATTCCAGAATTCCAGGTCAGCCTGGCCTAGAGTGAGACCCTACCTCGAAATACAAAAAAAAAAAAAAAAAGAGTCCCAGACCTATGGCTGGGAAGGTCATAAGCTCTAAGGGAGTAATGACTACCATTGTCTAGTTAAATGGATGCAATATGCCCACCATAAGCTTATGTTTATGCCCATATATTAATGGTACTCTCACTTTTGGTTAGAGAAGCTTCAGTTTTAGATGGCAGTGACTACTGGGGTGACTCAAGAGTTATCATAGTGTTGAGAAATGATAGGGGAATGTTCAGTACTAAATGAAACATCTCTATCACATCCTCCAAGGCTCCAGGGTCCCAAGGAAGGGGAGAAATGCTTACAATGCTATCTCCTAGACACAAAATGGCCTTCCCATTCAAGACCTCACAGTGCCTGACACTGCCTAAACAAAACCTTCATAATTGAAAAAAAAATGATGACATCAAAATAGTAGAGACTAATGAGAAAGAGGAAGGGATTCAATAGAAGGTGGACTTGGGAGGGGATAATTGGGGTGGTGGGTGAGAATTATCATGGGTTATTGTCTACTTATGGAAATTGTCAATAAAAAGTTGGGGGAAACCCAGGTGTAGTGGCGCACACCTTTAATCCTAGCACTCGGGAGGCAGAGGTAGGCAGATGGCTATGAGTTCAAGGCCACCCTGAGACTACATAGTGAATTCCAGGTCAGCCTGAGCTACAGCAAGGCCCTACCTCGAAAACAAAAAACGGTTGGAGGATTTTGTTTTGTTGTCTATTTGGTTTTGGTGTTTTGAGGTAGGGTTTCACTCTAGCACAGGCTGGCCTCGAATTCTCAATGATTCTCCTGCCTCAGCCTCCCAAGTGCTTGGGATGAAAGGCATGAGCCATCACTGGCAAAAAAAAAAAAAAAAGTTTTTCTGTGGGCTGGAGAGATGGCTTAGTGTTTAAGGCATCTGCCTGCAAAGCCAAAGGATCCCAGTTCAACTCTCCAGGACCCATATAACTCAGATGCACCAGGAGGCGCAAGCATCTGGAGTTCATTTGCAGTGGCTGGAGGCCCTGCATGCCCATTCTCTTTCTCTCTCTCTCTCAAATAAGTAAATAAATAAAATTTTTTTTAAGCTTTTTGTGCTCTGGGCATGGTGCTGCACGCCTTTCATCTGAGCACTTGGGAGGCAGAAGTAGGAGGATTTCTGTGAGTTCAAGGCCACACTGAGACTCTACATAGTGAGTTTCAGGTCAGCATGAGCTAGAGTGAGACCCTACCTCGAAAAAAAAAAATTTCTGTTTTGTTTGTTTTTAAGTTATATTAGGGCTGGAGAGATGGCTTAGCAGTTAAGGCACTTGCCTGCAAAGCCAAAGGACCCAGGTTCAATTCCCCAGGACCCACCTAATCCAGATGCACAAGGTGGCACATGAATCTGGAGTTTGTTTGCAGCAGCTGAAGACTCTAGTGGGCCCATTCTCTCTCTATCTGCCCCCTCTCTCACTCTCACACTCTCTCTCTCTCTCTCTCTCTCTCTCTCTTTCTCTCTCTCTCTCTCAAATAAATAAAATTAAAGAAAAAAAACACTGTAGCCAGGCATGGTAGCACATGCCTTTAATCCCAGTACTTTGGAGAGTGATTTTTTTTTTTCTTTTTCTTTTTCTTGGTTCCCTGGGAGTTTTATAGTACCCACCACCACTGTGTTTGTGGCTCTGAGCATCTGGCCAAGAACTCCTGAAGGTGTTTGGCAGGGCAGGCAAAGCCATGGCCATTTGCCCATCCAGAGTCAATGCTGACCTCTGTGTGCTGTGTGTGCTATTCACTGTCTGCCTTGCTCAATGGGAGGAGATTGCATTACTTCTGCTAGAAAGCCACACTGCCAACAGAAATATGATGTGCAACACATTTGCAGTTCTCTCATTTTAAGTCAGATGTAGTAGCATGTACCTGTAATCCCAGCACTTGGAGGTAGAGGACTGATGTAAGTTCGAAGCTAGCCTGAGACTACAGAGTGAATTCCAGATCAGCCTGGGCTAGCATAAGACCCTACCTCAAGGGGAAAAAAAAAAAAAAAACAGTAAATAAATAAATAATTTTTTCTAATCTTTAAAAAAGTATTGTTAATTTTTTATATTTTATTTATTTATTTGAGTGAGAGAGGTAAAAAGGCAGGTAGAGAGAGAAAATGGGTACACCGGACCTCTGCAAACAAACTCCAGACTCATGTACCACCTTGTGCATAGATCTAGGGAATCAAACCCAAATCCTTAGGCTTTGCAGGCAAGTGCCTTAACTGCTCATTAAGCCATCTCTCTAGCCCAAATTTTCTCATTTTAAAAAGTAGAGAAGGCTAGCCATGGTGGTGTACGCCTTTAATCCCAGCATTTGGGAGGCAGAGGTAGGAGGATCACCATGAGTTTGAGGTCACCCTGAGACTACATAGTGAATTCCAGGTTAGCCTGAGCTAGAGTGAGACCCTACCTTGAAAAAACACACACACAAAAAAAAAAAAGAAGAAGAAAGAAAAAGAATAAGTAGAGAAGCCTGTGAAGTTAATTTTTTAACATTTTTATTTAACAGTGTGTATCCAAAATACTGCTTTTTCTACATGCAATAAATATGAAAAATTATTAATGCATTATTTTATACTGTGTTCACTGTGAACTGTGCGTTTACATGGACAACACATCTCAATTTCCACAAGCTGTATTTTGGTTTGTTTTGCTTGTTTGTTTTTTCAAAGTAGAGCCTCACTCTAGCCTAGGCTTACCTGAAACTCATCCTGTAGCCCCAGGCTGGCCTCGAACTCACGGTAACCTCAACTTCCTGAAAACTGAAATTCAAGGCATACACCACCATGCCCACTAGTTATATTTCAAGTGCTCAGGGTGCACATGTGTGTTGTGGCTTTCTGTTGGACATCACAGCGGTAAACGTTGGAATTCCTGGCCAAAATGTTATTATTTAACAACCTGAATGCTGGGCATGGTGACTCAAGCCTTCAATCTCAGCACTAGGAGGCTAAGGTAGGTTGTCCTAGACTACATAGTGAGTTCAGGGACAGCCTGGGTTACAAAGTTAATCCTTGTCTCAAAAACCAAAATCACAACAATAACAACAGCAAACAAATTTTAAAAAACATAATAGGGGAGGGGATATGATGGAGAATGGAGTTTCAAAAGGGAAAGTGGGGGGAGGGAGGGCATTACCATGGGATATTTTTTATAATCATGGAAGTTGTTAATTAAAAAAAAAACACACCATACTAGCCGGGCATAGTGGCACACACCTTTAATGACGGAACTAGGAAGACAGAGGTAGGCAAATTTCCCTGAAGTTGAGGCCAGTCTAAGACTACATAGTGAACTCCAGGTCAGCCTGAACTAGAGCAAAACCTCAAAAAAATAAATAAATAGGCCTAGAGAGAAAGATTAGCAATTAAGGCATTTGCCTGCGAAGCCTAAGGACCATGTTCAATTCTCTCAGATCCCACATAAGCCAGATGCACAAAGGTGACACAGTGCAAGGTCACACATTCACACTAGGTGGCACAAATGTCTACAGTTTGATTGCAGTGTCTGAGGCCCTGGTATGCCAATTCTCTCTCTAAAATTAAAAATAAATAAAATAACGTTTCAAAAATTTTTTTAAAAAAACACAATAAATAACCAGTAACCACTGTTTCATCATGTATTCTTTGTAATTGTTGAAGCTTGTTAAAAAAATAAATATAGCAAAAGCTGGGTATGTTGGCACACACCTTTAATCATTGCACTTGAGATTAAAGAGGTAGGAGGATCGCTGTGAGTTCAAGGCCACTATGAGACTATATAGTGAATTCCAGGTCAGCCTGGGCTAGAGTGAAACCCTGCCTCAAAAAACCAAAACACATATTGTATATATGTAAGTAGAAGAATAGATTAACGGGGGTGAAAAGGCCCAAAGTGAGGTCAGCGGAAGAGATTGAATAAAGGAAAGGTGGAGGGAGGGCTAATCAAAATCTAAGAGGTTGCAAATAAATCATATGGAGTCCTCCGGTTTTGGACAATGGAACACTCAGGAGCCATAGATCGTTGTTAGAAAATTTTCAGTGCCAGGGATGGGATACCTCCATTGAGTTGTTGGCCAGGGAGGTCCCAGATGTCCCCAAAACATTATAGGCCATTGCCGAGGCCCTTGGTTTCCCACCAGGAATAGATGGTAAAACCCTATTGCTGAAGACTCCACATACTTGGGCTGCAAGGCCACTGAGAAATCCTGCTGGAACTGAGCTGATAACCTCCTCCATGTAGACCAGCTGACAGAAAGCTGGAAGAAGCCATTCTACATGCAGTTCAATGGGAGAAAGAGATACCACCAGTGAAGATACTCAACAGTGGACACTGCAAGCCTTATAATTGGCCAGCCAGGCCAAATGAGCCAACGGGTGCAATAGTGGCATGCCTGTCATGGTGGAAACCAACTGCCCTCCAATTGGACTGGAGGCCCGCTCCATGGGGGGGAATACATCCCTGATACTGAAAACTTAAAACAGGGGTAGTCATGAGCCCTAGGGGTGTAACATCGGCTGATGTCTGGAAAAATGTATATACTATGCTTATCAAACTGCCCAGTAAGCACTTCTCTTAATATTTATACCCTTATATTAACGCTACTCTCACTTTGGGTAGAGAATCTTCTCTTTTCAGATGGCAGTGATCTTGGGATGACTCAGAAGGTATCATAGTACTGGAAAGAAGTGACTGGAGTACTGAGTAACATCTCGATCACACCGTCCAAGGCTTAGGGTCTAATGCAAAAGAGGTGGTGGAAAGAATGTAAGAGCCAAAGGAAGGGTAGGACTCCTTACAACGTGCTCCCTACAGACATAAAATGGCCTGGATATCCATGACCTCATAGTTCCTGACACTACCTACACAAGACCATCATAAGAGGAGGAAAAGATCATGACATCAAAATGAAAGAGAGACTGATTGAGATGGGGAGGGGATATGATGGAGAATGGAATTTCAAAGGGGAAAGATGGGGGAGGGAGGGTATTACCATGGGATATTTTTTATATAATCATGGAAAATGTTAATAAAAATTGAGAGAAAAAAACCAAAACACACAAAAAAATTCATGGTAACAAAGAAGTGACAGAGGAGTGCTCAACACTGAAATATCTCCATCACACCTTCCAAGGCTCAGAGTCCGTTGTGGAAGAGGTGGTGGAAAGAATGTTAAGAGCCAAAGAAAGGGTAGGACTGTTTACAAAGCAGTCTTCCAGACACAAAATGGCCTGGATATCCATGACCTCTCAGTGCCTGGCACTACCTACACAAGACCCTCATAATAAGTGGAAAAGGTGATGACATCAAAGTAAACGAGAGACCACATGAGAGCGGAAGGGGATGTGATAGAGGGTGGAGATCTGAAAGGGAAAGTGGTCGAGTGGATGAATTATCATAGTTTATTGTCTATATTTATGGAAGTTGTCAATTTTTTAAAAAAGTTTTAAAAGGGCTGGAGAGATGGCTTAGCCACTAAAACACTTGCTTGTGAAGCCTAAGGACATGGGTTTGATTCCCCAGAACCATCATAAATGCACAAAGTGACACATGCCCACAGGTGGCCCATGCGCACAGGTGGCACACACATCTGGAGTTCTTTGCAGTGGCTAAGGCCCTGCCATGCCAATTCTCTCTCTCTCTCTCTCTCTCTCTTTTCTCTCTCTCTCTCTCTCTCTCATAAATAAAAAGTGAAAAAAATAAATTAAAAGTTTTTAAAAATTATGGTGCTGGGTATGGTGGTGCACGCCTTTAATCCCAGCACTGGGGAAACAGGGGTAAGAGGATTGCCATGAGTTTGAGACTACACAGTGAATTCCAGGTCAGCCTGAGCTAGAGTGAGACTCTACCTCAAAAAATCAATATATAGGGCTGGAGAGATGGCTTAGCGGTTAAGCGCTTGCCTGTGAAGCCTAAGGACCCCGGTTCGAGGCTCAACTCCCCAGGACCCACGTTAGCCAGATGCACAAGGGGGCGCACGCGTCTGGAGTTCGTTTGCAGTGGCTGGAAGCCCTGGCGCGCCCATTCTCTCTGTCTCTCTCTCTCTGCCTCTCTCTCGCTCTGTCTGTCGCTCTCAGATAAATAAACAAAAAAAATTTAAAAAAAAATCAATATATATATGTACGTATATACATATATATGCATATGTATATATATGAATATGTATATATATATGGGTGTATACACACATATATATGCATATATATATTTGTATCAAGTATGTCATTGGTCCAAATAAGTAAGAAAGTATATGAAAAACTGAAACTGCTGTAGGTTTTTAGAAGCCAGCTGATGACATTCTTTGGTTTTGGAAGCTAGTGGTCTGTTGAATTAATACATTCCAAAGGTTTTGTCTGATGGTTCAAAGGCTGTCAGGTCACAGAGGTGGGCAATGAATGGTTATCTATGGAACCAAATATAACCCAAAATAACTTGTCTGGAGATCTGCAACATTCTAACTGTCTCCAACTCTCCACTATCACAAATACGTCATTTTTTTTTCTTGTTTTCTTTTGAGACAGGGTTTCATGTCACTCAGGCTGGACTCAAACTCACTGTGTAGTATAAGATGACCTTGAACTATTGATCGGCTCCCCAAGCGCTGGAATTACAGGTACACGCCACTACACCTAATTTCTTGAGGCACTGGGATGGAACACAGGATGACATGCACACCAGGCAAACATTCTACCACTGAGCTACGTCCCCAGCCCCGATCATGAAGTAATCAGACAACCAGCCTTGTACAATTGTCAACTGAGGTGTGGCTTTTTGTCGGGGAATTTTACATTCCTGATACTCTTTATAAATAAGTAAGAGGTATTCTTTGCTCTAATTTCTCTCTTTTTACCATTCAGGGAAAGCAAAAATTTGGTAATGTTTAACAATTAGCTTCATTCAACAGCCAGCAGGTGGAGCTGTTGGAAAACGTTGATGTTACTTAATTTTTCTTTTTCCTGAAATTACCTCAGAATTACATTTTAATTTTATGAGTGCAAATAATGTGCCCATTGTAGAACAATCTGGAAATGTAGATGAAATTAAAAAGAAAAAAGCCAAAAACAATAAAAGCCAGGCCTGGTGGCGCACACCTTTAATCCCAGCACTCAGGAGGCAGAGGTAGGAGGGTCACAGTGAGTTCAAGGCCACCCTGAGACTACATAGTGAATTCCTGGGCTACAGCGAGACCTTACCTCAAAAAAAAAAAAAAAAAAAAAAAGGAAGAAAGAAAGAAAGAAATAAAAAAAGGTCACTCATAATTATATCACTAGAGAAAATTAATTTTTGTTTTTCTTGCTTTTTTGTTTGTTTGTTTGGTTGGTTTTTTGAAGTAGGGTCTCTCTCTAGCCCAGGCTGACCTGGAATTCACTATGTAGTCTCAAGCTGACCTCAAATTCCCAGTGATCCTCCTACCTTAGCCTACCTAGAACTGGGAATAAAGGCATGTACCACTACACCCAGCAAAAATTATTCTTAGGGCTGGACAGATAGATGGCTTAGCAGTTAAGTTATTTGCCTATGAAGCTTAAGGACCCAGGTTTGATACTCCAGTACCCATGTAAGTCAGATGCACAAGGTGGTGCATGTATTGGGAGTTTGTTTGCAGTTTCTGGAAGCTCTAGTGTGTCCTTTTTCTCTTTCTGCCTCTTTCTCTCTCAAATAAATAAATCTTTTTTCTTTCTTTTTTTTTTGAGATAGGGTAGGTAATTTTTAAAAAAGATTTCTTTTAGCTGGGCATGGTGGTGCATGCCTTTAATCCCAGCACTCAGGAGGCAGAGATAGGAGGATTGCCTTCAGTTCAAGGCCACACTGAGACTACATAGAGAATTCCAGGTCAGCCTGGCCTAAAGTGAGACCCTACCTCGAAAAACAAGATTACTTTTTTTTAAAATTTTTTTGTTTATTTATTTATTTGAGAGCGACAGAGAGAAGGAGGCAGAGAGAGAGAGAGAGAGAATGGGCGCGGCAGAGGTTCTAGCCTCTGTAAACGAACTCCAGATGCATGCGTCCCCTCGTGCATCTGGCTAACGTGGGTCCTGGGGAACTGAGCCTCGAACTGGGGTCCTTAGGCTTCACAGGCAAGCGCTTAACCGCTAAGCCATCTCTCCAGCCCCCAAGATTACTTTTAATGTTTAGGTATCTGTCAGTACAGAATATACTCTTCATTTATTTATATATACATTTTATTATTTATCAATTTTTATTATTATTTTTATTTAAATCAATTTATCAAATTATAATTTAATTGTGGGTGGAATTAATTATATAAATATATATGCCTTCTCTAAAAACGTTAGTCATGCTGGGCGTGGTGGCACACTCCTTTAATCCCAGCACTCGGGAGGCAGAGGTAGGAGGACTGCCATGAGTTCAAGGCTACCCTGAGACTACATAGTGAATTCCAGGTCAGCCTGAGCTAGAGTGAGACCCTACCTCAAAAAAACAAAATAAAAAATAAATAAATAAAAATGTTAGTCATATAAATATAAAAACCTTCATGGACTGAATTTAAAATAATGATAACTTCACAAAACAGGCAAGGACCAACATAATAGATACTGGCTATAGTTCAAGTATGACCCTGAATGTCCCCAGCTACCCATTAATCCTTTAGTTAACAGATTATTGGCAGGGTTTTCAGGGTGGCAGGGAGGGACTGAGTGTCCAAAGGAAAAGAAAGTGGCTCAGGAATATGACAGTGTAACAGCCTTTAAGAAAGCATTTCATACCAGTGTGGCTCACGCCTTTAGTCCTAGCACTCAGCTGGCAGAGGTAGAAGGATCACCATGAGTTTGAGGCCAGTGTGGGACTACTTAGTGAATTGCAGATCAGCCTGGGCTAGAGCAAGACCCTACCTCAAAAAAAATAAAGTCTTACTTATTTGCTAACAGAAAGAGAGAGAGGGAGAAAGAGAGGGAGAGAGGGAGGGAGAGAGGGAGGGAGGGAGGGAGAGAGAGAGGGAGAAAGAGAGGGAGAGAGGGAGGGAGAGAGAAGGAGAGAGAGAGGGAGAGGAGAGGGAGAAGAGAGGGAGAGGAGAGGAGAGGAGAGGAGAGGAGAGGAGAGGAGAGGAGAGGAGAGGAGAGGAGAGGAGAGGAGAGACGAGACGAGACGAGACGAGACGAGACGAGACGAGACGAGACGAGAAGAAAGGAAGGGTGTGCCAGGGCCTCCAGCCACTGCAAAAGAACTCTAGACACATGCACCTTCTTGTGCATCTGGCTTATGTGGGTCCTGGGGAATTTGGCTTTGCAGGCAAATACCTTAGCCACTAAGCCATCTCTCCAGCCCTGTTGTGGTTTTTCAGGTAAGGTTTCACTCTAGTTCAGGCTGACCTGGAATTCACTATGTGGTCTCAGGGTGGCCTTGAACTCATGGAGATCCTCCTACCTCTGCCTCCCCAGTGCTGGGATTAAAGGCATGCACCACCACACCCAATTCTGAAAACTATCTTAAACTTAAATATTTGCTCAAAAGGTATAAAGAATGCAATTTGGGGCTGGAGGGATGGCTTAGCAGTTAAGGCACTTGTCAGCAAAGCCAAAGGACCCAGGCTCAATTCCCCAGGACCCACGTAAAGCTAGATGCACAAGGTGGCACATTTGTATGGAGTTCGTTTGCAGTGGCTGGAGGCCCTGGTGCTGTACCCATTCTCTCTATCATCTGCCTCTCTCTCTCTCTCTCTCTCTCTCACACACACACACACACACACACACAAAATAAATAAATAAATAAATAAAAACACTTAAAAAAAGAATGCAGGGCTGGAGAGATGGCTTAGTGTTTTAGGCATTTGCCTGCAAAGCCAAAGGATCCTGGTTTGATTCTCCAGGACCCACGTAAGCCAGATGCACAAGGGGCACATGCATCTGGAATGGCATGCCCATTCTCTTTCTCTCTCTCAAATAAATAAATAAAATATTTTTTTAAAAAAGAATGCAAGCCGGGCGTGGTGGCGCATGCCTTTAATCCCAGCACTCGGGAGGCAGAGGTAGGAGGATTGCCGTGAGTTCGAGGCTACCCTGAGACTCCATAGTGAATTCCAGGTCAGCCTTGGCTAGAGTGAGACCCTACCTCGAAAAACCGAAAAAAAAAAAAAAAAAAAAAAAGAATGCAATTTGCTTATAAAAACATAGTGGAGGCCAGGCATGGTGGTGTGCTCCTTTAATCCCAGCCATCAGGAGGCAGAGGTAGGAGAATCGCCGTGAGTTCGAGGCCAGCCTGAGACTCCATAGACAATTCCAGGTTAGCCTGAGCTAGAGTAAGACACCACTTCAAAAAAATTGAAAAAATAAATAAATAAAAAATACTTGGGAGGCAGAGGTAAGAGGATCACTGTGAGTTCAAGGCAAGCCTGGGACTATAGAGTGAATTTCATCTTAGCTTGGGCTAGAGTGAGACCCCACCTCAGAAAACCAAAATAAAATAAAATAACAAATGAAAGGAAGGAGGATGGAAGTATTCGGGCTTTTTTTGTTTGCTTATTTGTTTTGTTTTTCAAGGTAGGGTCTCACTCTAGTTCATACTGACCTGGAATTCAGTATTTAGTCTCAGAGTAGCCTCAAACTCACAGTAATCCACATACCTCTGCCTCCCAAGTGCTGAGATTAAAGGTGTGTGCCACTAGGCTTGGCTAGTATTGGGGATTTTGTTGAAGGAAAGCTAATTTGAGTTTTAGTTCTGGCCCTGGATGGGGCCATAATTCTAAGTAACCTAAAACATAAGGCTATGGTCCCCTACTTTAAAGACCATTCCTCACCTATAGACCTGCTGAAGAGGTGGGAGGAATATTTATCTTAAATCAAGATAAAGGAAACGGGCTGGAAGACTGCTTAGTGATTAAGGTGCTTGTCTGCAAAGCCTAAGGACCCAGGTTCGATTCTCCAGTACCCACATAAGCCAGATGCACAAGGTGGCACAGGCATCTGGAGTTCATTTGTACTGGCTAGAGGCCCTGGCATGCCCATTCTCTCTCTCTCTCTTTCTCTCTCTCTCTCTCTGTCAAATAAATAAATAAAATATTTTAAAAAACCACCACTCTGGGCATAGTGGCACACACCTTTAATCCCAGCACTTAGGAGGCAGAGATAGAAGATAGAAGATAGAAAGATCGTTGTGGCCGGGTGTGGTGGTGCACGCCTTTAATCCCAGCACTCGGGAGGCAGAGGTAGGAGAATTGCCGTGAGTTCGAGGCCACCCTGAGAATACAGAGTGAATTCCAGGTCAGCCTGGGCTGGAGTGAGACTCTACCTCGAAAAACCAAAAAAAAAAAAAAAGAAAGGTCGTTGTGAGTTTGAGGCCACCCTGGGACTACATAGTAAATTCCAGGTCAGCCTGGGATACAGGGAGACCCTACCTTGAAAAAACAAAAACAAAAACAAAACAAAACAAAAAGGCTGAAGGAATGGCTTAGTAGTTAAGGCATGTGCCTGCAAAACCAAAGGACTCAGGTTCGATTCCTCAGGACCCATGTAAGCCAGATACAAAAAGTAGTGCATGTGTCTGGAGTTTGTTTGCAGTGGCTGAAGGCCCCGAAGCACCCATTCTCTCTAGTCTGTCTGTCTATCTATTTATCTATCTATGTACTTCTGTCTCTCTCAAATAATATATATACATATATATATATATATATATATATATATGAAAAACCTGCTGGCCCAGGTTCAGTACCCCAGATGTATGAAGTGACACATGCATCTGGAGTTCATTTGCAGCAGCAAGAGTCCCTGATGGGCAGACACACACACACACACACACACACACACTCTCTCTCTCAATCTCTCTGCCAAATAAATGAATAAAAATGTTTAAAAATGATAAAATTGAAAAACAAGCTTCCAGAAGGGCATGGTAGCATACGCCTTTAATCCCAGCACTCGGGAGGGAGAGGTAGGATTGCCTTGAGTCTAAGGCCATCCTGAAGTGAATTCCAGGTCAGCCTGGACTAAAGTGAAACCCTACGTTGAAAACAAAACAAAACCCCTCAAAAAATCAAGCTTCCTGATGCATGTATGTACTCATCTTTAGTCGGCATACAGAGATTTAGGTATCATTCATTCAGGAATCTTCAAATACAATTTGTGTTTAATTTTTGCTGTTCTGTGTAAACTCTGGTTACTAGCCCTGTGTCTGAAGTGTAGGTGACAAATATTTTCCTTTCTGTAAGGTGTCTGTTCACTTTGTTGATAGTTTCTTTTGCTGTGCAGAATTTTTTTTTTTTTTTTCCCGAGGTAGGGTCTCACTCTAGCTCACGCTGACCTGGAACTTACTATGTAGTTTCAGGGTGGCCTCGAACTCACGGTAATCCTTCTACCTCTGCCTCCCGAGTACTGGGATTAAAGGTGTGCGCCACCACAACCGGATAGCAGAAAAAAATTTTTTGAGAACTTTATCATATGAACATATGGCAATTGATCATGCTCATGCCCCTTAAACTTTTTTTTTTTTTCCAGTGTAGGGTCTCACTGTAGCCCAGGCTGACCTGGAATTCACTGTAGTCTCAGGGTGGCCTTAAACTCATGGTGATCCTCCTACCACTGCCTCCCTTAAACTTTTTTGTCCCCTTTCACCCAACCTCCATCCCCTGACAACCCTCCTCTTTCAAGGTATTCCCTTCATCTTACTGGCTCATTCTTTTTCTTTTTTTGGGGGGGGGGTGTTCAAGGTAAGGTCTCACTCTAGCTCAGGCTGACCTGGAACTCACTATGTAGTCTCAGGGTGGCCTCGAACTCATGGTGATCCTCCTTTTGCCTTCCAAGTGTTGGGATTAAAGGCATGTGCTACCACACCCAGCTGGCTCATTCTTTTTGTCTAAGTCAACATGTTGATGGGCTCGGTGCTGGTCTTGTGGGGGTATCAGTAGCTACAACGCCCATGAATTAACCAGTCAGTTCATGTTGGGAGGATATTGCCCCAAAGAACATTTTGCACCCTGTGGTGTGAAAGCGATGTCTCAAATATTGCTGAACATTCCACTGTCACTTCTCAGCACTATCGTGACTTTTTTTTTTTTTAATTTCAAGGTAGGGTCTTGCACTAGCCCAGGCTGACTTGGAATTCACTATGTACCTTTAGAATGGCCTCAAATTCATGGCGATCCTCTTACCTTAGCCTCCCAAGTGCTGGGACTAAAGGCATGTACCACCACTCCAGGCCCTATGGTGACTTTTGAGTTACCCAGTGATCACCACCATATGAAAAGGGCTTTTCTCTAACCAACAGTGAGAGGAACATCAACATATAGGCATAAACATCAATGTCTATAGGGCAGCTTGGTGGGTGTACTATGAGCATTTAGCCTGACAACAATTGCTGTTACTCCCCTAGGGCTCTTGACCTCCCCAGCCATAGGCTTTCAGCTAGGTTTTCAGTACCAGGTGTGTTATTTCCTCCTGAAGCAGGCTTCCAGTTCAATCAGACCAGTTGGTTTCCTTCCTAACAGACATGCCACTGCTGCACCAGTGGGCACATTTGGCCTGGCTCGCCAGTCTTAAGGCTTGCAGGGTCCATTGCTGTTTAACACTGCTGATGACTTCTCTTTCCCAAAAGGCTGCATGGAGAGCCGCCTTTATTCCCAGCACTGGGGAGGTAGAGGTAGGAGGATCACTGTGAGTTCAATGCCACCCTGAGACGACATAGTTAATTCCAGGTCAGCTTGGGCCAGAGAGAGACCCTTCCTCAAAAACAAAAACAAAAACAAAAAAAGGGGCGCCCTGGAGGGATGTCTTAGCGGTTAAGGCATTTACTTGCAAAGCCAAAGGACCCCAGTTTGGTTCCCCAGGACCCATGTTAGTGAGATGCACAAGAGGTCTGGAGTTCACTTGCAGTGGCTGGAGGCCCTGGCACGCCCATTCTCTCTCTCTCTCCCTCTTTCTCTGTTAGATAAATAAATAAAATATTAAACAAACAAAAGAAACAGAAAAAACCTCCCATAAGGCTGCATGCTATATAGGTCTTTCAAGCACACTGACAGCTCATCGGCAGTGAGGCTTCCAGCTCAGCTCCAGATTGATTTCTCAGTGACCTGCACCCCACAAAGGTGGCCTTCAGCAATAGGGTCTTACCATCTAGATCTAGTGGGCAACCAAGAGCCTTGGCCATAGCTTGTAATGTTTTGGGGTCTTCAGGAAACTTCCTAGCCAAGAACTACCCCACTGCTGACACTGAAATTTTTCTAATAATAATCTGTGGTTTCTGGGTGCACCATCATCCATGTCTATAGGATAGATACTCTGCTTATACTCTTTCCTTTGCTTTTTTTTTATTGACAACTTCCATAATTAAACAATGATAATTCCTTCCCCTCTCACACTTTCTCCTTCACATATCCACCCTCCATTATCTCCCCACCCACTCTCTTGAGGTCTCTCTTTTATTTTGTTTTGTTTTTGTTTTTTCAAGATAGGGTCTCACTGTAGCTCAGGCTGACCTGGAATTCACTCTGTAGTCTCAGAGTGGCCTCGAGCTCATGGTGATCCTACCTCTGCCCCCGAGTGCTGGGATTAAAGGAGTGGGCCACCACACCCGGCTTGGTATTTATTTTATTATTATTGTTGTTGTTGTTGGCTGACCTGGAAGTATTTACTTTAAAAAAGATGTATTTTTTAAATTAATTAATATATTTAGTTGAAAGGGGGGAGAGAGAGAGAGAATGGGTGCACCTGGGCATCCAGCCACTGTAAATGAACTCCAGACACATGTGCCCCTTGTGTATCTGGCTTACGTGGGTCCTGGAGACTTGAACCGGGATACTTTGGTTTTGCAGGCAAACGCCTTAACTGCTAAGCCATCTCTCCAGGTTGAGGTATTTACTTTTAACACATTCTTATATAGTACTTTTTCTTACCAGGATAAAAGATATTGCATAATTTCTTTTACTAAGTGTATTTTATCTGTTATGGAGCCTTGAGCGCCTGGGATTCTATCCTCTGACAGAAAAGCATGAACCTAACATTATTCTTGGTATGGGAGTCTTCGTAGGTACGATGGCAACGCAACTTTCTGCAATACACAAAGTTAAGTCCCCTTTGAAAAGCCCGCTGACTTGTGACTGCTGAAAAGCCGTAAATTCTGGGGCGCCCAGCACTCCTTAGCTCTCTTTCTACTTTTTTTCCCCTCTTGGGATCAACGCCAGACAAAGTCGCTCCCTGTGGTAGCCAAACTTCAGTGTTTTCAACTACCTTACTCCAGATCCAGGCATTCGTTCAGGTCTATGTTGCCAAATGAGTGCGTACGTCACGCGAGGGATTCTGGGAGAGCGAGTCCCGGGCGCGCCGAAGTGCGCGGCGTTGACGCGAACGCCGGACTTCAATTCCCACACTGCTCCGCGCCAGCCCGCAACCTCGGCCTGGGTCAGCGAGCGGTGGCGGCCATCTTCGTACGGAGGTGCGGGTGAATCCCGGGATCCTTACAGCTCTGCTTTGTTGCGGCGTGTTTTTTGTTTGTTTACCTTCACTGAGGTTCCTGTCTTTGCGGAAGTGTCTGGGGGACGTTAAAGAGCTTTTAAGTGTGAGTCTACACCCTATTTTAGGTGGCGGTGCTTTGCGATGGGTGGGTTATTCGGCTTGTTCTCGGTGTGGCCGGGTCCTCTTGGATGAGCCGTGAACGTGAAAGGCGGGAGGGAAGCTGTGAGTGTCGGGGACCTAGTCCCTGGAGAGGCCCGGGACGTTTCTCCGAGGGAGGCTTCGGGCCGGGCCGCGCTCCGGCGGGGAGGGGGCGGCGGGCCTGGGCGGCGTAGGGGCCTCGCGCCGTGAGCGCAGCCTTGCGCGCTTGCGTGGGCCAGGCGGCGGGCAAGCTCCGCGGACTCTCGCGAGAGCTCGTGTCCGCTGGCTGGGTGGCGATCTCCGGTCGTTGCTTCCTTCCCTCTCTGGCTTGTAGCCCACGCTCCGTTCCATTCTCCTCCCGAGTAAGTAGGCAGCAAAGTAGAAGCTGGCCAGGTGAGAGGTATTGAGCCCAACATCAGGCTTTGGGGTTGTAACTCTTAAGGGTTGCAGATACATTTCGATAAGAAACCAAGTTGTGGGTTTGTTGTCATTCCAAGAGGCTGAGGGCGGGAGAATCAAAAGCTAGGTCCTGTTTGGACTAGAGTTGAGTTCAAGGCCAAAAATAAAGAGGGCTTGGGGATTGAGCTCAGTCGCCCAATGCTTGTTTGGCACACATGAGATTCCAGGTTCAACCTACATACCACTACAGAAAAAAAACAACAACAACAACAACAAAAAAAAACAAGATGAAGTGTGTATATATAAATGAGACTAAGACTCCTCCCCGTACATAGACCGTTATGTTATGACACACTTAACTGCTGGGAAGATGTTATTGTTGAATTATGCTTATGTCACACATTCGAATGCCACTCTAAGCCCTTGCTTATGAAGAAACTTTTGTTTCGATTTCATAAGTATCCCCCAGGTAGGGTCTTGTGCTAGCTCAGGCTGACCTAGAATTAGTCTGAAGCTGGCCTTGAACTCTCATCATCATCCTATCTCTGCCTCCTGAGCGCTGGGATTAAAGGTGTGCACCACCACGCCCAGCTAATGTGTTTTATTTACTCCTCAGATGCCTTATAGTGAAGTTGAAGCTAAGTTCTTGGGACCTGGAGAAAAACTCACAAGTGAACCATGCTATAAAAAACTGAAGTCAACTGCAGATACCCGTGTTTTCCCCCATCATGGTGGTCCTGATATCCACAGAATCCAAGAGAAAACTGGAAATAATTGGGTCCCCATGACCATCACTGATGTCAGAGGATGTAGTTCTCAGGAGGACAGTAAGAGAACTACAGAATTCCTGAAACCTACTCATGATGAGATGCCTGGCAGTAGACGAGATGTTACTGAAGCTGTTGATTCAAAAGTGTTACGGGATGGAAACCCTTCATTAATATCCAGAGATGATGACATATATAGCACAAGTAAGGCATTCATAGGACCCATTTACAAACCCCCTGGCGGAAAAAAGAGTAATAAAAGGAAGAATGAAACAGACACTCTCAATAGTAGCAATGGCAAAGGAAGACGAGAGGAGAAACAGACATTTAACTCAAAAAAATCAGAGCTTGACACAGAATTATCCCAGTTTTATAAAGAAATTGAAGAGCTTGAAAATGAAAAAGATGCTTCACAAGACAGTTGTAAGGAGCCTGAGTCTGCTCAGGAACAAGTCATTCCACAGTATCAGGGCTATAATGATCTCCTGAGCTCTGATGCAGGAAGTAAAGATCTTCAGTCACATTGTGGCTATCAACAGTACTTTGAGAATGAGCCAGGCAAATATCCCTGTGTTGAACCACCAATACCCACGTTCTGTGATTTTTCATTTCCTCCCTTCAGACCCGAATGGCAGTCAGTGCATCCTTTTATCATACCCCATGTTCCTCCTCCCAGTTTTAACTATCATCTAAATATTCAAAGATTCAGTGCTCCACCACATCCACCACCAAATATTTTTCATGCCCAAGATGACTCTCGGATGCAAAATGGATGTTGTGTAAATAGTTACCTGGATAACAGGAATTGTTTGACTTTTGATCATAACAATGAATACACTAACTATACTGAGAATAGCAGTAGTGCTCATCCCTCTAGAAATGGCTACAGTGTGCAGGATGGATATGTAACTAATGGTTTCTGTGAAATCAGAGAAGGATACTGGAAAGATCCTTTCTTGGACAAACATAATGGGACAGATGGGTTTGTGAACCAGCAGTTTCAGGAGGAAAAGTTAAATAAGTTGCAGAAGTTACTTATTCTTTTGCGAGGTCTGCCTGGTTCTGGGAAAACAACGTTGTCTCGGTAAGTAAGTGATGAGAACTTTCATGTTTTTATTAGAGGAAATCTTTTATATGTTACATTTGAAAATGGCATCTAACTGGAAATAATTTAGAAGATGTAGTCTAGTGGTAAAGGGAGAATTGGCATATATATTTAGTTTCTGAAAAGGGCTTTAAAAATACATCATCCCAGCACTTGGGAGGTAGTGGGAGGAGGAGCACTATGAGTTCGAGGCCAGCCTGGGACTACAGGACGAGCTCCAGGTCAACCTGGGCTAGAGGGAGACCCTACCTATGGGGGAAAAATTAATGACAGTGATGAAAGCAAATGCCATTTGACAATGTTGGTAGCTGCCTTTATTTATTTATTTTTTGGTTTTTCGAGGTAGGGTTTCAGTCTTAGCTCAGGCTAACCTGTAATTCAGTATGTAGTCCCAGGGCGACCTTGAACCTACCTCTGCCTCCTGAGTGATGGGATAAGGGTGTGCAGCACCACACCCGGCTAGAATTTGTTTTATTGTATTACAAAATGTTTCAGATTCCTGTTTTATTTACAATTTACATAGAATATTAATGTTTGAATACATTTGTGCAGCCGCACATGGTTTATGTTTACTTGTAAGTTGGTCTAAATAAATAAAAATTTTCTTCAGACTGAGGAAGGTAGAGATTAAATTTATAATATATGTATTTCATCTTAGGTTATGAGCCATGGTCTTTCAGTTTAAATTTTGGTGTTTGCATTTTGATTCCTGTGATTTTTGTGAAGATTTGTGTAGAGAAGATGAAATTTCAGAAAGAAAAGTGAAGTTTTACAAACATGGACAGTCTTTTGGATTTAGGGTATAATGTCAGAGTAAATAAATAATTGAAATTAGGAAATTTTATGCTAGTTAGGGCCACTTTTAAAAATGTAAGAAAGAAAAAGTTGGGGCTGGAGAGATATAGCTCAGCGGTTAAAGGTGCTTGCTTGCAAAGCTTGACTGCCCAGGTTTGAATCCCCAATACACACAAAACCTGATGCACAAAGTGGTGCATGCATCTGGAGTTTGTTTGCAGTGGCAGGAGGCCTTGGCATGCCCATACTCACTCTCTCTCTCAGTGTCTTTATGTGTCTGTCTGTCTGTGTGTCTCAGAAAAGGCTAAAGACAATGGATTAGAGGATTTTGAAACCACAGGTGAATAAAGTAGTGGCATTTCAAAAGGATTTCAAGGAGACCTAAATTCACTAGAATTCACTATGTAGTCTTAGGCTGGCCTCGAACTCATGGTGATCCTCCTACCTCTGTCTCCCAGGTACTGGGATTAAAGGCTCCACCATGCTTGGCAGGAATACTTCTTTTATCCTTTAGTGTTGGGGATGAAACTCCCAGGTCTTTGTACATGTTAGGCAGGCACTCTGCCCCTAAGCTACATCCCCAGCCACCATAGGTCAGCCCTATTTGAATTAAGAGGTGTTAATTTTTCATTATCAAATATTAAGCCATGTATTCTGTCATAAGGAATGGTTTCATATAGGCATTAGTTTTCAAAGCATGCTTTGCAGAAAAAAAAAAAAAAACAAATTGTTAGATCAGAGTCCCGCAGGTTTAGAGAACTAAATTAGAAGACAGGAATGTTTACTTTTTTAAAAAAATATTTTTATTTATTAATTTGCAAGCAGAGAGAGAAGAGAGACAGGCAGAGAGAATGGGCTCACCAGAGCCACCAACCACTGCAAACAGACTCCAGATTCATGTGCCACGTTGTGCATCTGCCTTTATGTGGGTTCTGAGGAATGGAACTCTGGTCCTTAGCATCGTCCCTGCTGAGCCATCTCTCCAGCCCAGAATGTTTAGTTTGATATGTGATAATGAGTCCCATTCTTCATTAATTTAGTCTTTACCTACTTTCTTTTTTGGGGGGGAGGGTTGGTCTTTATAGGTAAGGTCTTGCTCTAGCCCTGGCTGACCTGGAGTTCACTATGTAGCCTCAGGGTAGCCTCAAACTCAAAGCAATCTTCCTACCTCAGCCTCCCTAGTGCTGGGATTAAAGGTGTGTGCCACCATGCCCGCTGCAGCTTTCCATTTTTATATCTATTTACAATTAAACTTCCACCTCTTCACTGCTGGAGACATGATGGTTTATTCTTCCATTTTCCTCAGAACTTTACTGAGTTGAAGGTTGTCTTAAATACCTCCACCTCATTGGCTAGTTTGTTTTGGGACAGGCTCTTGCTTTGTAGTCTAGGCTAGCCTGGAACTCCCCGGGTAGCTGAAGTTGGACTTACTGATCCTCCTGCTTCAGCCACTTCACTGCCGGAATACAGAAATGCACCACTACCCTTGTTTTGCAGCTTTTTCTCATCGTCGTGGTTCTTAAGAGTGCTTTTGCATCTGCATAGCATTTACCTTTACTGCTTTGGGTTCAGCACAAGCTGCATCAGACAGCGTTATCTTTTCGCTCATTCTGAGTTGGCCCATTTTTAAGTTTGTTTTTGTTTTATTGAGGTAGGGTCTCATTCTAGGCCAGGCTAATCTGGAACTCACTCTGTAGTCCTAGGCTGGCCTCGAACTCAAAGCAATCCTTTTACCTCAGCCTCCTGAGTGCTGGGATTAAAGGTATTGTGCCACCATCCCAGTGCTCTAAACCATTAAAAAAAATTTTTTTTTTGTTTATTTTTACTTTGAGAATGACAGAGAGAGAAAGAGGCAGATAGATAGAGAATGGACGTGCCAGGGCCTCCAGCCACTGCAAACAAACTCCAGATGCATGCCCCCCCCCCGTTGTACATCTGAGTTACGTGGGTCCTGGGGAATTGAGCATTGAACTGGGGTCCACAGGCAAGTGCTTAACCGCTAAGCCATCTCTCCAGCCCCTAAAATTTTTTTTTAAGATTTATTTTTATTTATTTATTAGAGACAGAGACAGAGAGAGAAGAGAGAATGAGTACACCAGGGCCTGTAGCCACTGCAAATGAACTCCAGATGCATGCTCCACCATGTGCATCTGGCTTATGTGGGTACTAGGGAACTGAACCCAGGCCACCAGGTAAGTGCCTTTAACTGCTGAGCCATCTCTCCAGCCCCCTGAGCGATTTTTATAAGAGGGCAAGAGTTAGTTGTTTACCTGCACTTTGCTACCAGGCTTTTTTGGGGCATAGGGTGGGGGTGTCAGGGAGTGGTGAAGATAGAACCAGAACCTTGTGCCTACTATGCATGAATTCTGTCACTTAGCTATTTCTTTAGTTCTTAATTGTTTTTTTTTTTTTGAACTTTATTTATTTATTTGCAAGTATGGGGGCAGGGGAGAAAATGGGTGTGCCAGGGCCTCCGGCCACTGCTAATGAAGTCCAGATGCATTTAGTCACTTGGTGCATCGGAATTGAACTAGGGTCATTAGGTTTCCCAGGCAAATAAGTACCTTAACTGCTGAGTCAACTCTCTGCTCCCCTTCTCCCCCCCCCCTTTTTTTAAAAGCTGGAGAAAGAGTGGGCACACCAAGCCTTCTGCCACTACATGTGAACTACATATGCACCACCTTGTCTGGCTTTTTGTGGGTACTGGGGAATTGAACCTGGTGCCGTCAGGCTTTGCAAAGAAGTACCTTTAATCACTGAGCCATCTTTCCAGTCCAGCCCTTAGTATTTTTTTTTTTTTTAGTACTTATTTGCAAGGAGATGGAGAGAGAAAAAATGGGTGTACTAGGGCCTCTAGCCACCACAGATGAACTCCAGATACATGCATCACTTTGTGCATCTGGTTTTATGTGGGTACTGAGGAATCTAACTGGGTCTTTAGGCATTGCAGGTAAGAACCTTAACCTGTCTGAGCCATCTCTCAAGCCCCAACCCTTTTTTAAAAAAAAAATTTTATGAGAGAGAATTGGTGTGCCAGGGCCTCCAGGCACTGCAGTCAAACTCCAGACACATGTGCTACCTTGTGCGCATGTGTAACCTTGCGTGCTTGCGTCACCTTGTGCATGGCTTACATGGGACCCAGAGTGTTGAGCCAGGGTCTTTAGGCTTCACAGGCAGATGCCTTAACCATTAAGCCATCTCTCTCTCCAGCCCTTAGTTTTGGGTGTTTTTGTTTTTCAAGGTAGGGTTTTGCTCTAGCTCAGACTGACTTGGAATTGACTATGAAGTCTCAGGGTAGTCTGGAACTCACCAAAATTCTCCTACCTCTGCCCCCCTCACTAGTGGTAAGATTAAAGGCCTGCATCACCACACCTGGCCCTTAGTATTTTAAGACAGGATTTCACAATGTATTTCAGGCTGGCCTCAAACTTTAGATTCTTCTCACTCCCATGTGCTGTGATTGCAAGCATGTGCTGCTTTGCTTGGCTTCCTACTAAGCATCTGCTTTTAGTGACAGGGTATAGATGAGCGCAGCTTAGTGTGGCTCACGCTCAGCACCTGGGAGGCTGAAGTAGGAGTGTGGATCGCTGTGAGTAGTCTCAGGCCAGCCTGGTCTGCAGAGTTAAGATCCAGGTCAGCCTTGGGCTATAGTGAAACTGCCTCAAGCTGCTCCCCACCCTCCAAAAAAGTTTGTGGCTAGAAAGATGGCTCAGCATTAAAGACACTTGCTTATAAATTCCCAATCCACCCATATAAGCCAGGCACAGAAAAGTTACGCAAGCATTTGATGTTGATTTGCAGCAGCAAGAAGCTTTGGTGCTCCAGCCTGTGCTCCCGCCACACACACATGAAAATAAGTAAAAACTAAAAAAAAAAAAAAAGTCAGTGCAAAACAGTTTACCTTTTGGAAGTATAGTTAAATGGAAGTTCTCTGTCCTTTTAGGCAATCTGGTAATATTTCGATGAAAAGTTCATTTGAGGCAGAATTCAACAATATCTGGAATACAGTTTTGTTACCATCATTGTCCTCAGGCTAACAGGATGTGACCCAGTTAGTTTTGAACACAGAACCAGCTGGGAGTAGTGGCGCACACCTTTAATCCCAGCACTGGGGAGACAGAGGTAGGAGGATTACTGTGAGTTTGAGGCCACTCTGAGAATGCATAGTTAATTCCAGGTCAGCCTGGACCAGAGTGAGACCCTACCTCAAAAAACCAAAATAATAATAATAGTCATAATAATAATGATAATGATAAGTGAACACAGACTTAAGGATCAAGCCTTGAGTCTTTTTAAATTAATTTTTTAAATTATTGACAATTTCCATAATTATAGAAAATAAATCCTGATAATTCCTTCCTCCCAAGCCTTGAGTTTTGTTTCTGGAAAAGTAAACTAGATTTCACTAGATTTTTTGTGTGTGTGTCTGGAGACGTGTGCATGCCATGTCACTTGTGCAGGTTAGAGGACAACTTCAGGTGTTGGTCCTTACCTTCCACCTTGTTTGAGGCAAGTTCTCTTGTTCACCATTCATTTGGCAGTCTAGCTGGTCTGCAAGCTTCCAGGTGATTCTCTTATCCCTGTCTCCCATCTCACTGTGGATGTGCTGGGATTACAGATCTTGCACTATAGCATCTGGCTGACTTCACATGGGTTCTGGGGGTCCAACCTCAGGTACTCCACTTGTACTTCATCCACTGAGCCCTCTCCCCAGCTTGCTTTCACTCAGTTTTCTCCCTCTGTCTGTAGTATGTGTGGTGTAGTGTGTGTCTCTGTGTGCAGATGCATGCGTTTATGTGAAGGCCAGAGGAAAATGTCAGGGGTCTTTCTCTATCGCCTGCAAATTTCCTTGAGAGAGAGGTCTCTGAACCCAGAGCTGTGGTTTTTGGGAACCCCAATGATTCTCCCACAGGAGTAGGGTTACAGTGTCAAGCCTGGTTATTTGTTCTAGCATCTGTAGGAATTAAGAGGCTTAATGGAACAGGTAGAAGAGAGTTACAGAGGTAGAAGAGAGACTTGTTTCCTCCATGTGAGAGAGGGAGATCTCAGTTTAACTCCATTAGAAAATTTTTCCTATTCCTTATTTATACTTTTTTAATTCTTTTCTGAAAAAAATTATTTTTATTTGTTTATTTGAGAGAAAGAGAGAGAATGAGTGCATCAGAGCCTTCAGGCGCTGCAAACAAACTCCAGATGCATGCGCCACCTTGTGCATCTGGCTTATGTGGGTCCTGGGGAATTGAACCTGGGTCCTTAGGCTTTGCAGGCAAATGCCTTAATTACTAAGCCATCTCCCCAGCTCCTACCTTTTCATTTTATTTATTTTTTGGTTTTTCAAGGAAGGGTCTCACTCTAGCTCAGGCTGACCTGGAATGCACTGTGTAGTCTCAGGGTAGCCTCAAACTCTCAGTGATCCTTCTACCTCTGCCTCCCAAGTGCTGGGATTAAAGGCATATGCCACCACGCCCGGCTCTTTTTTTGTTTGCTTGTTTTTATTTATTAATTTTTTTACTTTAGAGAGAGAATTGGCGTGTCAGGGCCTCAGCCATTGCAATCCAACTTCAGATGCTTGCGCCACTTAGTGGCCATATGCAACTTTGCACGTGCCACACCTTTGTGTATTAAGTACATTTATGCATTTTTGTGTGTTAAGGCAAGTGCCTTAGCTGCTAAGCCATCTCTCCAGCCCCTAAATTTTTTTTTTAAGATTTATTTTTATTTATTTATTAGAGACAGAGACAGAGAAAGAGAGAATGAGTACACCAGGGCCTGTAGCCACTGCAAATGAACTCCAGATGCATGCTCCACCATGTGCATCTGGCTTATGTGGGTACTGGGGAACTGAACCCAGGCCACCAGGTAAGTGCCTTTAACTGCTGAGCCATCTCTCCAGCCCCCCTGAGCGATTTTTATAAGAGGGCAAGAGTTAGTTGTTTACCTGCACTTTGCTACCAGGCTTTTTTGGGGCATAGGGTGGGGGTGTCAGGGAGTGGTGAAGATAGAACCAGAACCTTGTGCCTACTATGCATGAATTCTGTCACTTAGCTATTTCTTTAGTTCTTAATTGTTTTTTTTTTTTTTTGAACTTTATTTATTTATTTGCAAGTATGGGGGCGGGGGAGAGAATGGGTGTGCCAGGGCCTCTGGCCACTGCTAATGAAGTCCAGATGCATTTAGTCACTTGGTGCATCGGAATTGAGCTAGGGTCATTAGGTTTCCCAGGCAAATAAGTACCTTAACTGCTGAGTCATCTCTCTGCTCCCCTCCCCCCCCCCTTTTTTTAAAAGCTGGAGAAAGAGTGGGCACACCAAGCCTTCTGCCACTACATGTGAACTACATATGCACCACCTTGTCTGGCTTTTTGTGGGTACTGGGGAATTGAACCTGGTGCCATCAGGCTTTGCAAAGAAGTACCTTTAATCACTGAGCCATCTTTCCAGTCCAGCCCTTAGTATTTTTTTTTTTTTTTTTAGTACTTATTTGCAAGGAGATGGAGAGAGAAAAAATGGGTGTACTAGGGCCTCTAGCCACCACAGATGAACTCCAGATACATGCATCACTTTGTGCATCTGGTTTTATGTGGGTACTGAGGAATCTAACTGGGTCTTTAGGCATTGCAGGTAAGAACCTTAACCTCTCTGAGCCATCTCTCAAGCCCCAGCCCTTTTTAAAAAAAAATTATTTTATGAGAGAGAATTGGTGTGCCAGGGCCTCCAGGCACTGCAGTCAAACTCCAGACACATGTGCTACCTTGTGCACATGTGTAACCTTGCGTGCTTGCGTCACCTTGTGCATTTGGCTTACATGGGACCCAGAGTGTTGAGCCAGGGTCTTTAGGCTTCACAGGCAGATGCCTTAACCATTAAGCCATCTCTCTCTCCAGCCCTTAGTTTTGGGTGTTTTTGTTTTTCAAGTAGGGTTTTGCTCTAGCTCAGACTGACTTGCAATTGACTATGAAGTCTCAGGGTAGTCTGGAACTCACCAAAATTCTCCTACCTCTGCCCCCCTAGTGGTAAGATTAAAGGCCTGCATCACCACACCTGGCCCTTAGTATTTTAAGACAGGATTTCACAATGTATTTCAGGCTGGCCTCAAACTTTAGATTCTTCTCACTCCCATGTGCTGTGATTGCAAGCATGTGCTGCTTTGCTTGGCTTCCTACTAAGCATCTGCTTTTAGCGACAGGGTATAGATGAGCGCAGCTTAGTGTGGCTCACGCTCAGCACCTGGGAGGCTGAAGTAGGAGTGTGGATCGCTGTGAGTAGTCTCAGGCCAGCCTGGTCTGCAGAGTTAAGATCCAGGTCAGCCTTGGGCTATAGTGAAACTGCCTCAAGCTGCTCCCCACCCTCCAAAAAAGTTTGTGGCTAGAAAGATGGCTCAGCATTAAAGACACTTGCTTATAAATTCCCAATCCACCCATATAAGCCAGGCACAGAAAAGTTACGCAAGCATTTGATGTTGGTTTGCAGCAGCAAGAAGCTTTGGTGCTCCAGCCTGTGCTCCCGCCACACACACATGAAAATAAGTAAAAACTAAAAAAAAAAAAAAAAGTCAGTGCAAAACAGTTTACCTTTTGGAAGTATAGTTAAATGGAAGTTCTCTGTCCTTTTAGGCAATCTGGTAATATTTCGATGAAAAGTTCATTTGAGGCAGAATTCAACAATATCTGGAATACAGTTTTGTTACCATCATTGTCCTCAGGCTAACAGGATGTGACCCAGTTAGTTTTGAACACAGAACCAGCTGGGAGTAGTGGCGCACACCTTTAATCCCAGCACTGGGGAGACAGAGGTAGGAGGATTACTGTGAGTTTGAGGCCACCCTGAGAATGCATAGTTAATTCCAGGTCAGTCTGGACCAGAGTGAGACCCTACCTCAAAAAACCAAAATAATAATAATAGTCATAATAATAATAATGATAAGTGAACACAGACTTAAGGATCAAGCCTTGAGTCTTTTTAAATTATTGACAATTTCCATAATTATAGAAAATAAATCCTGATAATTCCTTCCTCCCAAGCCTTGAGTTTTGTTTCTGGAAAAGTAAACTAGATTTCACTAGATTTTTTGTGTGTGTGTCTGGAGACGCGTGCATGCCATGTCACTTGTGCAGGTTAGAGGACAACTTCAGGTGTTGGTCCTTACCTTCCACCTTGTTTGAGGCAAGTTCTCTTGTTCACCATTCATTTGGCAGTCTAGCTGGTCTGCAAGTTTCCAGGTGATTCTCTTATCCCTGTCTCCCATCTCACTGTGGATGTGCTGGGATTACAGATCTTGCACTATAGCATCTGGCTGACTTCACATGGGTTCTGGGGGTCCAACCTCAGGTACTCCACTTGTACTTCATCCACTGAGCCCTCTCCCCAGCTTGCTTTCACTCAGTTTTCTCCCTCTGTCTGTAGTATGTGTGGTGTAGTGTGTGTCTCTGTGTGCAGATGCATGCGTTTATGTGAAGGCCAGAGGAAAATGTCAGGGGTCTTTCTCTATCGCCTGCAAATTTCCTTGAGAGAGAGGTCTCTGAACCCAGAGCTGTGGTTTTTGGGAACCCCAATGATTCTCCCACAGGAGTAGGGTTACAGTGTCAAGCCTGGTTATTTGTTCTAGCATCTGTAGGAATTAAGAGGCTTAATGGAACAGGTAGAAGAGAGTTACAGAGGTAGAAGAGAGACTTGTTTCCTCCATGTGGGAGAGGGAGATCTCAGTTTAACTCCATTAGAAAATTTTTCCTATTCCTTATTTATACTTTTAAAATTCTTTTCTGAAAAAAATTTATTTTTATTTGTTTATTTGAGAGAGAGAGAATGAGTGCATCAGAGCCTTCAGGCACTGCAAACAAACTCCAGATGCATGCGCCACCTTGTGCATCTGGCTTATGTGGGTCCTGGGGAATTGAACCTGGGTCCTTAGGCTTTGCAGGCAAATGTCTTAATTACTAAGCCATCTCCCCAGCTCCTACCTTTTCATTTTATTTATTTTTTGGTTTTTCAAGGAAGGGTCTCACTCTAGCTCAGGCTGACCTGGAATGCACTGTGTAGTCTCAGGGTGGCCTCAAACTCTCAGTGATCCTTCTACCTCTGCCTCCCAAGTGCTGGGATTAAAGGCATATGCCACCATGCCCGGCTCTTTTTTTGCTTGCTTGTTTTTATTTATTAATTTTTTTACTTTAGAGAGAGAATTGGCGTGTCAGGGCCTCAGCCATTGCAATCCAACTTCAGATGCTTGCGCCACTTAGTGGCCATATGCAACTTTGCACGTGCCACACCTTTGTGCATTAAGTACATTTATGCATTTTTGTGTGTTAAGGCAAGTGCCTTAGCTGCTAAGCCATCTCTCCAGCCCTATTTTTAAATTCTTTCTAAAAATTTTTCTTATTTATTTGAGAGAGAACGAGGCAGACGAGAGAGAATGGGCACTCCAGGGCCTTCAGCCACTGCAAATGAACTCCAGAAACATGCGCCACCATGTGCATCTGGCTTATATTGGTCCTGGGGGATTGAACCTGGCTCCTTTGGCTTTTCAGGCTAGCACCTTAACCAATAAGCCATTCATCCCGCCCTTATTTTTATTCTTAATTCAAGGAGTGTTTTAGTGAGAGAAGTGCCTGGGTAAAGTGATTTTGCACTAGAGGCACTGTGAAGTGTCAGTTCTACTTAGAACTTTTAGAAATTTGTTTATTTTTTGTGTATGTGTATGGGCACACAAGCCACAATGTATGTTTGTGTTTGGACATCAGAGGACATCTTTGCAGTGTTTGAGCCCCACCTGCTTTGAGACTCCTACTGCTGCAAACAAACTTCTGATTATAAATGGACTAGATGGCCCACAGCCTGGGACTGTCCTAGCTCCACCTCCAGTTGGAATCACATACGCATGTGCCACTTTGCATTCAGTTTTTTATGGGTGCTAAGGAATTGAACCTAGGCTAGTAGGCTTTGCAAGCAAGCACCTTTAACCCCTCCAGACCCCTCCTTCTGTTTTCTTAACACATGCATTTCACTATGCCCTATTTTATTCTTCCTCCCTTAAGAACTTTTCCTCTCTTCTAGTGATTCCCTTTCTAGTTTTATTGACCCCCCCCCACACATACTACTAACAGCATTTTTATATTCTAGGTTTTATAAGCAAATATAAATATTTATTTATTTGAGAAAGAGGCAAATCCCAGGGCCTTTAACTACTGCAAATGAACTCCAGATGCATGTACCACCTTGTACATCCAGCTTTATGTGAATACTGGGAAATCAAACCTGGGTCCTTTGGCTTTGTCAGCAAGCACCTTAACTGCTGAGCCATCTCTCCAGTCCCCAGACAGAAATTTTATTTTTTTTAAAAATATCTCCATTTATTTATTTATTTTATTATTATTTATTTATTTTATTATTTTATTAATTTATTTTATTTATTTTTATTTATTTGCAAGGAAAGAGAGAGAGAAAGGGCACACCAAGGCCTCTAGCCAGTGCAAACAAACTCTAGACACATGTGTCACCATGTTCATCTGGCTTACGTGGCTGCTGGAGAATTGAACTTGGGTTCTTAGGCTTTTCAGGCAAGCGCCTTAACCACTAAGTCATCTCTGCAGCACCTGGACAATGTTTTTGTTGTTGTTTTGTTTTGTGTTTTGTTTTTTTTTGTTTTCCGAGGTAGGGTTTCACTCTGGCTCAGGCTGACCTGGAGTTCACTATGTAGTCTCAGGGTGGCCTTGAACTCATGGTGATCCTCCTACCTCTGCCTCCCAAGTGCTGGGATTAAAGACATGCACTACCATGCCCCACTCTTTATTTATTTACTTATTTAATTATGTAGAAACGCTTTATGGACACATCGTATGTTATTGCCATGATTTCCCTCCTCAGTGGGATTGCTGGTATTCCTTCATGGATTGTGGGTTATGAAATGGGAGAGCAGGGCTGGAGAGATGGCTTAGTGGTTAAGGTGCTTGCCTGCAAAGCCTAAGCACCCAGGTTCAATTCTACAGTACCTATGTAAGCCAGATGTACAAGGTGGTGCATATGTCTGGAGCTTGTTTGCAGTGGCTGGAGGCCCTGACGTGCCCATTCTTATTCTCTCTGTCTCTGCTTGCAAATAATAAAAATTAAAAAATAAAATAATTTAAAAAAAATGTGAGAGCAGCAGTCAGTCATTGTAAGGAGGATGAGCCGTGCCTCCTGACATTTCCTTCTACTCTGTGGTTCTTACAATCTTTCTGCCCCCTCTTCTGCAAAATTTCTGAGCCATGGTGGGTGTGTTTTAAGTGTGCGTTAGTGTTGAGCTCTCAGCAGCTTTTGGATTTCTGCTTTGGTGCACTTTGAGTGTCCTCAGTGTCTGTCCCTATCATCCTGCCACTGGTTGTCAGGGTCGCCATTGAAGTAGCCCTCTTGATCATCTTGCCCATTCCTCTGTGGTTTCACATGGACCATGGCTGATGTGTGAAGGGTGGTTTATCTCCTCTGTTCTCACTGCCTTCAAAAAAGAAAAACAGATTCTCCAACAGAGAATGAGGTCAGTGTAGGTTAAATAGGATAAGCATTGTTAAGAGAGATTTTGATGGGTGTAGCCTCTGTTTTGTTTTGTTTTGTTTTGTTTTGTTTTGTTTTGTTTCCCAAGATAGGGTCTCACTAGCTCAGGCTGACCTAGAATTCACTATGTAGTCAGTGGCCTTCAATTTATGGTGATCCTCTTACCCCTGCCTCCCGAGTGCTGGGGTTAAAGGCATGTACTGATGCCTACTCAGTGTAGTCTGTCTTTTGGCCAAAGACTAGTGGGAGCTTCTCTTTGAAGTCCATGATCTTAGTCTCCATAGATACTGACGCTAAGGGTAGGGTCTGGCTCTGGCCCAAGCTGAACTTTAATTTACTATGTAGTGTCAGGGTGACCTTGAACTCACAGTGATCTTCCTACTTCTGCCTCCGAGTACTGGGATTAAAGGTGTGCACCACCACACCTGGCTCAATATTATTTATTTGCAAGGAGAGAGAGAGTATGAGTGGGTACATCAGGGCCTCTTTTTGCCACTGCAAACAAACTCTAGATGCATGCATCACTTTGTGCATCTGGTGTTACCTGGGTACTGGAAAATTGAACCTAGTCGGGCCTTGCAGGCAAGCATCTTAACTGCCGAACCATCTCTCCAGCCCAAATAACTTTTTTTTCCCGAGGTGGGGTCTCACTCTAGACCAGGCTTACCTGGAACTCACTCTGTAGTCCCATGCAAGCCTCAAACTCACAGTAATCCCCCTACCTCTGCCTCCCCAGTGCTGGGATTGAAGGTGTGCACTGCCACATCTGCCTTATTTCTATTTTTAAATATTTTTTATTTATTTATTTGAGAGGAAGAGAGACAGAGAGATGGAGACAGGCAGAGAGAGTGTGTGTATAGGCACTCCAGGGCCTCTTGCTACTGCAGACACCTGTGCTACTTTGCGCTTCTGGCTCTAAGTGGGAACTGGGGAATTGAACTCATGCCAGCAAGCTTTAAAAGCAAGCACCTTTAACTGTTGAGTCCCTGTTTCATGCTATTTCTAACTCCTTACTTGTGGCTCATATATGCTTGTACTTCATAGAAATGAGTTTATGAAAGGTGCCTTAGGTCAAATGTTTTTTCCCAATGGATTGCTTACTTAGTCTTAACTTGCTTTTTAGGTTATCTATTGTACCAACTTGAGACAATTTTAGGTACTAGATGTAAGTTCACTAAGCTTACAACATGCATAATAGTTGACGCTATTATAAAATTAGTGTTTCTTTTTGTTGTTGTTGTTGTTGTTGTTTTTTTTTTTTTTGAGTTAGGGTTTCACTCTAGCCCAGGCCAACCTGGAATTCACTATGTAGTTAGTCTCAAGGTGTGGCCTTGAACTCACAGCAGTCCTCCTTCCTACCTCTGCCTCCTGAGTGCTGGGATTAAAGGCATGCACCACCAAGCCCAGCTAAGAATAGTGTTTTTAAAAGTTGTAATGCAAATACTGGTTTAAAATGTTTTATTGGCTGTAGTTGTGTAGATTTAAGCGTGAAAGGATATTTGGAATCCAAAAATATTTTAAATGGGGTTCAGCTCCTGTGCCATTCTCTTTGCAAAATACTTAGTAGTAAATGCCAGGAATTCACTTAGTAACCTTTCCTATGGTTTTGTTCTCATGTTTATAGATATTATAAATGGCGCCTTTATGATTTCTTTTGTTAACAGAATTCTGCTTGGTCAGAGTCGTGATGGCATTGTGTTCAGCACTGATGACTATTTTCACCATCAAGATGGGTACAGGTATAATGTTAATCAACTTGGTGATGCCCATGACTGGAACCAGAACAGAGGTTTGTTTTGGGCCAAGTCTTCTGGGATAGAATGTTTGAGTATAAGTGAGATCTAGCTTTTATTCTTAAAGATTTTTGCCAGTTGAATGACTTTGACAAGCCATTTAGATAGCTTAGAATCCCAATTTCTTTTTCTATAAAGAGTGATCATTATCTTTGGAAAATCTGAGGATTTTGTAAACTGTAAGTAGTAAACTAAGATAAGCTGGTAAAATAGTACAGGTGTGCATTTTTTCTTTTTTTCTTTTTGTCAGGGTAGGGTCTCACTCTTGCCCAGGCTGACCTGGGATTCTCCATGTAATCTCAAGGTGGCCTTGAGCTCATGGCGCCCCTCGTACCTCTGCTTCCCAAGTGCTGGATAAAAGCCGTGAGCTACCACACCTGGCAAGATATTTTAGTAGGGTTTATTTTATAACTTACAGACTCACGGAACTCGGATACTGTTGTTTTGTATTCCAAAAGTTACTTTCACTGAGAATAATGCAGATATTTTCTCATCTTTTAAAAATATTTTATTTTATTTTTTATTTATTAAAGTGAGAGGGAGGGAGGGAGAGAGAAGCAGATAGAGAGAATGGGTGTGCCAGAGCCTCTAGCCACTACACATGAACTCCAGATGCATGTGGCACCTTGTGTTCTGGCTTTATATGGGTACTGGGGAAATGATCTTGATCCATAGGCTTTGCAGGTAAGCACCTTAACTGCTAAACCATCTCTCCAGCCCCAAGTTAATATAATGCCTATAAGTATTAAAGGTTGTTCTTACTGGTATTGTGTTATAAGAACCCTACTTGAGATTTTAGAAGACTCATCATGAACAATGGTGTTAATCCTGGTGGCTCACTTGGAAATTACTTAAAAATCCTTGGGGCTCAGCCCCAGAGATTCTGGTTAAATTTATTTAGAGTAAGATAAAATTTTGTAAAGTTCTCTAATTCTAATGAATAGTTATTTAAAACAATTGATGTAGAACTACATACATAAATAGATGCTACTTTTATAAACAAGCACCTTTAGCCACTGAGCCATTTCTTTAGCCTATAAGTTACTTTTCAAAGGGTAAATTATTGATGTTTAAGCAAATGTCTTTTACTGTGAATATGTTTAAAGCTAAGTTGGAGAGCAGTTTAGCTTTGGTGGTACAGGCCTGATGACCCTAGGAGCTAGGAGAATGGGCAGGAGGATCTTTATTTTGATACAGATCATGGTCTCCACACAGCAAGTTTTAGACCAGCCTGAGCTACGTAATGAGACCCTGTCTGAGACAAACAACAAACACCAAGATTGGAGAGCATAATAAATCTCATACCAAATAATCAGAATTACCAATTACCAGTATTTTCGGGCCTGAAGAGAAGGCTTAGTTGCTAAAGGTACTTTCTTGTAAAGCCTGATGGTGCAAGTTCAGTTCTCCAGTGCCCACATAAAGCCAGATGCACAAAGTGGTGCAAGTGTGTGGAGTTCATTTGCAGTGGCAGGAGGTGCTGACGCACCCGTTCTGTTTCTTTCTCTCTTAAATAAATAAATAAAACATTGAAAAAAAAGAAAAGATTTTAGCCAGGCATGGTGGCACACACCTTTAATCCCAGCACTCAGGAGACTGAGGAAGGAGGATTACTATGAGTTTGAGGCAGCCTGACACTGACACTACATAGTGAATTTCAAGTCAGCCTAGGCAAGAGTGAGACCCTATCTTGAAAAGATTTTGACATGGAGGTTTTACCTGTCTTTTCTTGCTTTTGTACCCTCACCTCTGGTTGGATTATAGTGGCACACCCCTATCATCCCAGCTACTGAGGAGGCTGAAGCAAGATCTCCAGTTTAAGACTGTAGTAAGACATCCTACATCATCACCCCCTTATCCTTGCTTAAAAAAAAAAAAAAATCAGTTTCCAAAGACCATACCTCATGCATTTCAAAGTTTGTAAATTATTATTATTATTGGGTTTTCGAGGTAGGGTCTCATTGTAGCCCAGGCTGACCTGAAATTCACTCTGTAGTCTCAGGATGGCCTCGAACTCACAGCGGTCCTCCTACCTCTGCCTCCCAAGTGCTGGGATTAAAGGCGTGTGCCACCACACCCAGCCAAGTATTTTTTTAAATTATTTTTATTTTATTTATATATTATTTTCTTTTGGTTTTTCGAGGTAGGGTCTCACTCTAGTCCAGGCTGACCTGGCACTCACTATGTAGTCTCAGGATGGCCTTGAACTCATGGCGATCCTCCTACCTCTGCCTCCTGAGTGCTGGGATTAAAGGTGTGCGCCACCGTGCCCAGCCCTGCAAAGTATTTTTATTTTTGTTGTATTTTTGCATATATGTGGTGTGAGTGTACATTCGCATGTGTACACATGCATGTGGAGGCCAGAGGTTAACCTCAGGTGTCTTCCTTGCTCGTTTGCTGACATTATTTACTGGGACAGGTTCTCTCACTTGAACACAGAGCTTGCTTACTTCTTTGGCTAGTCTAGCTAATCCATTTATCCCAGGGATCCCCCTGTCTCCACCACCCCATCTCTGGCTATGCCCACCTGTCATTTACACTGGTGCTGGGAGTACAAACGTAGGTCCTCACACTTGGGCAGCAAGAACTTCATCCACTGAGCCATCTCCCCAGCTCCATATTTTATATTTCTTTTCTTTTTTTTTTTTTTTTTTTTTTGGTTTTTCAAGGTAGGGTCTCATTCTAGCCCAGGCTGACCTGGAATTCACTATGGAGTCTCAGGGTGGCCTCGAACTCACAGCGATCCTCCTTCCTCTACCTCCCGAGTGCTGGGATTAAAGGTGTGCGCTACCACGCCCGGCTTCATATTTTACATTTCAAACTACCTTTTTGTGATTTTCTCCCCCCCCCAAACCACGAAGTGCCTTGTGAAAGCACTCTACTGTTGAACTACTTCAACCCCCTAAATTAATCTTACATAACCATGTCTTAATCGAAATGCCATCATTATACATAAAAAAGTTAAAATTCCTTTAGCATTGTATAACCCAGTCTCAAGTTTCCCCTCTTTCAAATGTCTTTGTTTTTATTTTTGTTTTTTGAGGTATGGTCTCATTCTAGCTCAGGTTGTCCTAGAATTCACTGTGTAGTCTTAGGCTGGCCTCAAACTCAAAGCAACCCTCCTCCTACCTCCTGAATGCTGGGATTAAAGGTGTACATCACCATGTCTGGCTCAAATGCCTTTTTTTTTTTTTGAGGTAGGTGTCACTCCAGCTCAGGCTGACCTGGAATTCACTATGTAGTCTCAGGGTGGCCTTGAACTCACAGAAATCCTCCTACCTCTGTCTCCTGAGTGCTGGGATTAAAGGTGTGCACCACCACGCACAGCAGCCTTATCAATTTTAAGTCATGGGTCAGACATAAAATTGTTTTATATTAAAAATTCTTCTTACACCTAAGATCAATTGCTAGCCAAGATTCAGCTAAAAACATTGGTTATCAAATAATGTTTTCTCTTTCAAAACAGATTTGTCAAGGGTTGCATTAGAACTTAGCTGTTGTGGCTCAACAATGACCAAAATCTGCTCTTTTTAAAAATATTTTATTTGGGCTGGAGAGATGGCTTAGTGGTTAAGCACTTGCCTATGAAGCCTAAGGACCCCGGTTCGAGGCTCACTCCCCAAGACCCATGTTAGCCAGATGCACAAGGGGGCGCACGCGTCTGGAGTTCGTTTGCAGTGGCTGGAGGCCCTGGCGTGCCCATTCTCTGTCTCTCTCTCTCTCTATCTGCCTCTTTCTCTCTCTGTCTGTCGCTCTCAAATAAATAAAATAAAATAAAATAACCAAAAAAAAATTTTTAAAAAATATTTTATTTTTATTTATTTATTAGAGGGAGGGAGGGGGAGAGAGAGAGAGAAAATGGGCACACCAGGGCCTCTTAGCCACTGCAAACGAACTCCAGATGCATGTGCCACCATGTGCATCTGGCTTATGTAGAATCTGGAGAATTGAACCTGGGTTGTTAGGCTTCACGGGCAAGAGCCTTAACCACTAAACCAGCTCTCCAGCCCCTGCTCTTTTATATGTAAATTAACTGTCATTCCTGGCATCTCAAGTCCAGTGATTATAACAAAATTAACTCTTAAGACATTCCCTACTTTAGGGTACAGCCTCATGCTCAAATAATGGTCCTCATCTGAGAGAAACAATTTCAAGCTTGGTGGTTCTGTTTCCAATGTTCCCTGGGTAATTGGTACCCACACAGGTATCTGGACTAAGATGTTTTCAAACATAGGTGCTAAGACTTCATAATGTCTTACTTGTCCTTTTCTGACAATTTCTAGGTTAAATTAATTGATTTAGATTTGTATTGTTTTCAAGACTGATAACAGGTTCTGCCTGTATTTATAACTATTAGATATTTATTTAAAGGGTAAGATGTGCCTATTTTTTATGCTTCAGAGATGGCCTATGCTGCCACAGGGCAGCCAAATTTTAAAAGGTTTGACAAAGTGACTTTAAAGTCGTGTGTCATTCTTTAACTAAATCTGTTTCAGTAATCAAATGTGCTGTATATGCACACACATCCAGGTTGGTGTAACTTCCTTTCTAAATATGTGAATAACCTATGTAGAAGTCAAAACCAATTGGAATCATCGGAGCTGAAAAGGCCAATATTTTGGCCTGTGCCCCCAGGTCATGAGGCCACTGGAGATAATGGGACACTTCTATACTGGCCCCTGATAGGTCACCTGTGTTTCTTATCAGGGAGGTTGCAGAGACCCAGAACCAAAAAAATCAGTGTACAGTTTGAAACAGGAGAGTCACAACAGAGGAGAAATCAGTCCTCCTGGCTTCCCAAAGAAAGGAAAACTACTTGGCCAGCACTGCCCTGACTTATCCTGACAGACAGAAAATACCAATATTGGAGAAGCTACAGCGCTACTCCTGGGTCCCTAAGGTCTCCTTTGGAGAGCCATTAGTGACCTCCAAAATTAATCCTTTATTAAGTTTTGGCTATCTGCTTGGTCTTAAACATTCAGAGAGAAATGTATAACCAAAGATAAAGGCATACCTCAAATATATGAATGGCCAATTAAGTAATACAATAAGAGCTTTCCAAGAGGGGAAACAAACAAGGTCTTAAGACATTGGCTGGCGTAGTGGTGCACACCTTTGATCCCAGCACTCTGGAGGCAGAGGTAGGAGGATTGCCATGAGTTTGAGGCCACCCTGAGACTACATAGTGAATTCCAGGTCAGCCTGGGCCAGAGAGACCCTACCTTGAAAAACCAAAAAAGACATGTTGTCCCCATCTCTAATAGTTCTAATTCTATAATAAGGAAAAACAACCATAGATGTCAAAAGGATTATTTTCTAATCTAAAATTTGTATGGATGACTTTGATCAAGGGTCGCTCAATTCAAAATACTTCCTGTTTTATTTTTATTTATTTATTAGAGAGAGGAGAGAGAATGGGCATGCCAGGGCCTTTAGCCACTGCAAATGAACTCCAGATGCATGTGCCACCGTGTGCATCTGGCTTACATGGGACCTGGAGAATTGAACCTGGGTCCTTAGGTTTTGCAGGCAAGTGCCTTAACCTCTAAACTTATCTCCAGCCCCAAAAAACTTCCTTACGCTGGAACAATGGTGAAACTCTATCTTGTGCCAGGACATCCTTTGTTTCCCTTACATTGCCTTCTTTTTGGGGGGGTGGGTTTCATGGTAGGGTCTCACTGTAACCCAGTGTGACCTGGAATTCACTATGCAGTCTCAGGGTGGCCTCAAACTCACGGTGATCCTCTTACCTCTGCCTCCCGCATGCTGGGATTGAAGGCGTGTGCCACCACGCCCAGCTACATTACCTTTAAATTAAAATTAGCTCTAGACTGGAACTTGACTAGGGTTCAGAGAACATAATTTCCTCCCTCTCTGTCCTAGAAAGTGTTTGGTTGTCTCAGTCTCAATGAGGTAGACTTATGTGTGAAGGCTTTATCTGGCAATTACTTGTTTTCTCAATCAGGTAGTCTTTAGAAAATGAAAATTCTAGCTCTATCATTCCTTTCATGTTGAGTAACTAAGTCTTCTGTAATGAAAAATGCCCCCTTGTGCATCTGGCTAATGTGGGTCCTGGGGAATTGAACCTAGGTCTTTTGGCTTTGCAGGCATCCCTCCAGCCCCAAGAAGTATTTTAATAGGATTTTTTTAGATGGAAAGTCCTGTCAATTTTTAGAATAAGGAGTTTCATTGAAGATATTTTTGAGCAAAAAGGTTTCCCTCCATTACAATATATAGCATTATAGAAATATTTAAATGTTAAATATTAGTTTTAGCATCTGTAATCCCAAATTCCTAGGTACTTTGAAATAGCAAACTTTGTTACACCAACATTCAAGGTTTCTGTATTGAAGCAGCTTGGAGTTTAATTGTTCAGATTAGGTTTGCTTAAGCTGTTGTCTATATAAATATTCCAAAATGTAAAACAACTGAAATCTGAACCATTTCTGCTCCCTAGAATTTCAGGTAAATTTTCAACCTATTTTGTTGGGTTTATGACATGCTGAAATTTTCTCCAAATATATTAAAGGGTAGCACAACAATCACAACATTTATACATTTATATTCTTTAAAAAAATTATTTGCACCTGTGTTTGTGTGTATGGGGTGGAGCATGTCAGATCATGGTCTCTTACCATTGCAAATGAACCTCAAAAACCTGTGCCACTTTTTTATCTGCTTTACATGAGTGGTGGGGAATTGAACCTGAGCCTGCAGGCTTTGCAACCAAGTGTCTTTAACTGTTGGTCCATCTCCCAGCCCCTGTATATTTTCTCTTTTTTCTTTTAGTTTTTCAAGGTAGGTCTGGTTTTCGCCCAGGCTGACCTGGAATTCACTCTGTATTCTCAGGGTGGCCTCGAACTCACAGTGATACTCCTACCTCTGCCTCCTGAGTGCTGGGATTAAAGGCATGTGCCACCATGCCCAGCTCAGAGATGTATATTTATTAATAATTAATATTTAAATTTTATTTATATGTCTTTTATTTCAGCAAAACAGGCTATCAATCAGGGGAGATCTCCAGTTATAATTGACAACACTAATACACAAGCTTGGGAAATGAAACCATATGTGGAAATGGTAAATACTAGATTGAGTTTTTATTGCTTATTCTTGTAAATTTTTAATATTCTGAAGTTTTGGTTAATTTGATCTTTATGATAAGAATGTTTTCCCCTTGTTTTTTCCCACCTAACTACTCGCCAGGCTCAGCGCTGCTTAGTTTATGAACTCTGACAAGATTGGGCACTATCAGGGTGGCATGGAAGTAGATTGTCCTTTTTCTGAAGAAGTTTGTTGGTTTGCTTAGTTTTAAGAAAAATTGGGAATTGGGCCTGGAGAGATGGCTTAGCAGTTAAAGGCACTTGCCTGCAAAGCCAAAGGACCCAGGTTCAATTCCCTAGGACCCATATAAGCCAGATGTGCAAGAGGGCACATGCATCTGGAGTGGCTGGAGGCCCTGGTGTGCCCATTCTCTTTCTCCCTGTCTCTGCCTCTTTCTCTCTTGCCCTCAAAATAAATAAATAAAGTTAAAAAAAGAAAAATTGGGAATGGTGCTTATGATAATTCAAATATGCTCATCTTGTTAGTTTTTCCCAGACATCTTGGCCTTTTCTTGGAATTTGTCCAGTTAAATAGTTTTAATATTCTAAACCACATTATTTTATAAGTAGCATTTTTCTTGGTTGAGCAGACTTAGGAGTATTATCTAAATGATATTTATCTGTTTGCCTTGTTTTAATGTGAAGAACTATTTTCTGGGTTTTTGTCTTCCTTTCCTTCTTGTAGGCAATAGGAAAAGGATACAGAGTAGAGTTTCATGAACCTGAAACTTGGTGGAAATTTGATCCTGAAGAATTAGAAAAGTAAGACACTCAAATTTTTATGGAATCCCCATCTTTTTTTCTTTGATTTTCCTTTACTTGGTCAGTTTCCTAGCTTTTGCATATCATCTTTGGTACTTGTGAATGGGAACTACTACCTTTTATTTCCTGTTAAGAGGAACATTGACTTAAAGATTTTCGAAGAGCCTTTCTTTGTTAAAGTTTATTAAATACTTTTTGCTAAATGTGTTACATACTTCTTGTGTGAATTCCTGTTTCATTTAATTGAATCATATTGTAGGTCCAGGAAACTGCAAACAGCATTAGAACTTTTCTCTGGTTTTTAGCTAGGTCACTTCTCCTTGTCTTTCTACCTTTCTACCATTTTAGGTCCCACCTTTGAATATTGTGTTTTCATCTTGCTCCTTCTTTTCCAGCTTTATGATAAGTTAATAATCCCACCCCAAGTTCCTTTGAATGTCCTAGAATTCAAATGTTCTGGATTTTAGGATGACAATAATGTGTATTTACCTTGTTTTATTATCATATCTCTTGTCACAAACAGTCTAAGTAAGAAAGAAAGATTACTTACTAGTCAGTTTAAGGTTCTATGTGATGTAATTTCAATGACTAGGTCATTTTGCCATATGAGCACAGATCTATTTAGGTTTTCTGCCATCTGAGTTAATAACAGAAAATTCAACTTTTGTATGATTTTTCCCCATACTGGAGATTAAACCTCGGGCTTCATGCATGCTAGTCAAGTGCTCTACCACTGAGATAACACCCCCAGCAGATTTTACTGAATTTGACAATTGAATGTGTTACTTTCACTGTAGCTCTTTTATTTGAGTTTGCCAATATCGTTTTTCCCTTCATATCATGACTTCTCCTGTCACTCTTTTCTTTCTCAACTTTCACTCCTTTTTGGTAATCGCTTTATTGAGTATAATTCACATACCTTACAGTTCACCTGTTTAAGGCATACAATTTAATAGTTTTTAGTATATTTACAATTGTACAACCATCACTCCCCCCCTCACCTTTTTTTTTTTTTTTTTGTGGTGGTAGTAGAGTCTCACTTACTTAAGCTCAGGCTGACCTGTAATTCACTATTTAGTCTCAGGCTGGCCTTGAACTCATGGCAATCCTCCTACCTTTACCTCCCAAATGCTGGGATTAAAGGCATGTGCCACCACACCTGGCTAAATATTTTTTATTTTTATTATTTATTTGTTTGAGAGAGAGAGAAAGAAGCAGAGAGAGGGGAGAGAATGGACATGCCAGGTCCTCTAGCCAGTGGAAACGAGCTCCAGTCTCATGCACCATCTAGTGCATATGGCTTACGTGGGTCCTGGGAAATCGAACCTGGGTCCTTTGGCTTTGTAGGCAAGTGCTTTAACCGCTAAGCCATCTCTCGAGCCCTCACTCTCCCCCCCCCCCCCCAGGCAGAGTCTTGCCCTACCCCACACTGGCCTGGAATTCACTATGTAGGCTCATGGTGGTCTGACTACCTCTACCTCCCCAGTGCTGGGATTAGAGATGTGCACCACCAGGGCTGGCTATCACTTCCTTTTCTTTCTTTCTTTCTTTCTTTTTTTGTTTTTGCTTTTGTTTTTGTTTGTAGAGGGTAGGGTCTCACCCTAGTTCAGGCTGACCTGGAATTCACTATGTAGTCTCAGGGTAGTCTCAAACTCAAGGTGATCCTCCTACCTCTGCCTCTCCAGTGCTGGGCTTAAAGGCACCACCATGCCCAGCTTGGCTTTCCTTTTTAAAACCTGTTTTTCCCCTCCCATCAAAGGATGCCCTCTTCCTATTTTAAGCTATTATATCTTATTTTTGGTGTTAGAGGTAGAAATCAGGCCCTTGTACATTCTAAGCACACATTCTACCAATAAGCTAACTTTCTTAGCATTCAAGCTGTTATTCTATGTATGGGGTCCAACTAATTTGTTTTCCTCATCTTTCAGTCTTTTAACTACTTTCTCTTTCTGACTTGCTTGACTTGTGTTCATATATAAGCAAGTAATACTGATAAATTCATCAATAGTGATATTTGGTACTTAAAGACAAATTTTAAACAGTTGAATTATACTGAATGAGTGATTTATTAAATTGTGTAGAGTTAAGGCCTCTTTAACATTCCAGGGAGTGTTGGAATTTATTAATTTCTTGATATAAATTGACTTATAGCCAATTTAACTGATATGTAGCCTAATCTGATTTTAGAAAGAATTGTGTAGAATTAAATAATTGATTCCAGAATCTTGTGGGGTTAGTTATATCTTGCTGATTTTTTTTTGTTTTTAATATATTTTTTAAATTTTTATTTATTTTTACTCATTTATTAGAGAGAGGGAGAATGGGCATGCCAGGGCCTCTAGCCACTGCAAAGGAACTCCAGATGCATGCATCACCTTGTGCTTACATGGGACCGGGGGAATTGAACCTGGATCCTTTGGCTTTGTGTTAACCAATGAGCCATCCCTCTAGCCCTTGTTTTGTTTTAAAATATACTTCATTTATTTATTGATTTGAGAGAAAGAGGCAAAGAAAGGGAATGGGCGTACCAGGGCTTCCAGCCACTGCAAACAAACTCCAGATGCATGCACCCCTTGTGCATCTGGCTTACGTGGGTCCTGGAGAATCGAACTGGGATCCTTTGGCTTTGCAGGCAGATGCCTTAACCACTAAGCCATCTCTCCAGCCCTGTTTTTTCTTTTTTCTTTTTTCTTTTTTTTTTTTTCTCGTTTAAGGTAGGGTCTCACTGTAGCCCAAGCTAACCTGGAACTCACACTGTAGTCCCAGGCTGGCCTCAACTTCACAACATTCTTTCTACCTCTTCCTCCCTAGTGCTGGGATTAAAAGTGTGCGCCACCACACCTGGCTGTTGCCAATTATTTATTTATTTATTTATTTTTGAGGTAGGGTCTCACTCTAGCTCAGGCTGACCTGGAATTCACTGTGTAGTCTCAGGGTGGCTTCGAACTCATGGCGATCCTCCTACCTCTGCCTCCCATCTGTTTTGTAGATGATGTTGATTAAAGGTGTATGCTACAACACCTGGGTGCCAGTTTTTTAATTTAAATTTTTTGTGGTTCTGGGGATTGAATTCAGGACCTCAAGCACACTAGACAAACCAATCTATACACCTAACTCGTTTTTGGCCAGTTCTTTTTTTCAAAAAGTATGTTTGCTTGTTTATTTATTTGTAAGGGGGTGGGGGAGAAGGTGTGTGCCAGGGCCTCCAGACACTGCAAACAAACACTAGATGCACATAACACTGTATTATGTGGGTCCTAGGGGATTGAACCCATGTATTTAGGCTTTACAAGCAAATACCTAAACTGCTGTGCTCTCTCTCTTGAGACAAGATCTCTTTCTTGTCAAGGCCCTGGCTGGCTTTGAGCTAGTTCTATAGTATAGGATCACTTTGAACATTGATTTTGATATTAGCAAGGGGATATACTTGTTGCCTTAAGTGATCAGTTCCTGTGTGAAGAAGGTATAACCAATTAACACTTAACTGTAATACAGCCAACATAAATCTTTTGTATGAAATGAGAGTAAATGAAGTTTATCTTGATATTTATTTGTAAAAAATCATTTAGACGGTTGTGTTGGTGTAAAAGGGTGATTTCTAAATACTGACTGAGAATCCCATTCTTTAATAGGAGGAATAAGCACGGTGTGTCTCGGAAGAAGATTGCTCAGATGCTGGATCGCTATGAGTACCATGTGTCTATCTCCATTGTCATGAACTCAGTGGAACCCACAGAGAAAAATTCACAAAGACCCCTTCCTCTACCGGGGCCACAGAGGTGGGGAGGCTCTCTAGGCTCACATAATCAAGTCTGTGTCACAAGTAATCATTAAGTTGGCTATTTTTAGCTAACGTATTGATTGCTCTTAAAAAAAGAAATTAGTGAGCCTATCATGAAGTTTCAAATAGGTTCAAATTCAAAAAAGACCACGTTGCCTCACAAAGGATGTTCCCAGCAAATTGTTTAAATTTTAAAGTACAAATAAAAATTATATGAATTTGTATTTTAAATGTTTTTATAATCTTTTGTGGCAATACTTCTGGTTATCATGAATAGTAGAATGAAAGGAACTAAGATTTTTTTTAAATTGAATTTTAAACTAATTTTCATCTATTTTGCAGATGATGTTGAATAGCTTTTTTTTAATGGTTCATACTTTAAATTTTTATAAAACTTGAGTCTTTTTCTCTACTACTTTAAATATATGAGCGGTACAAGCTGTTTATCAAATACCTTAGTTGATTTTATTCAGTATATAAGTATATTATGTTTTAGCCAATTCATCCGTGTGACAAAATTATTTCTAAGGCATGTCACTTATTTTAATTAATAGCATGTTACTTTTCTAACAGGTAAATTAAATAACAAGTTTATACTATGCACATTATATACATATGTATATATGTAATATATATTCATCACATACTGTATACATATTCATCATCCTTTTACCAACTTTTGTTTTGTTTTCTTTTTTCTTTTTTATTTATTTATTTATTTGAGAGTGACAGAGAGAAGAGACACACACAGAGAGAGAGAGAGAGAGGGAGGGAGAATGGGCGCGCCAGGGCCTCCAGCCACTGCAAACAAACTCCAGACGCGTGCGCCCCCTTGTGCATCTGGCTAATGTGGGTCCTGGGGAATCGAGCCTCAAACCGGGATCCTTAGGCTTCATAGGCAAGCACTTAACTGCTAAGCCATCTCTCCAGCCCGTTTATTTTTGGTTTTTGAGGTAGGGTCTCACTCTGGTCCAGGCTGACCTGGAATTAACTATGTAGTCTCAGGGTGGCCTCAAACTCATGGCAGTCATTTTACCTCTGCCTCCCAAGTGCTGGGATTAAAGGTATGCGCCACCATGATGCCTGGCTGTTTTTTTTTTGTTTTTTTTTTTGTTTTTTGTTTTTTTGAGGTAGGGTCTCACTCTAGCCTAGGCTGACCTGGAATTCACTATGCAGTCTCAGGGTGGCCTCGAACTCACGGTGATCCTCCTACCTCTGCCTCCCGAGTGCTGGGATTAAAGGCGTGTACCACCACGCCCGCATGTTTTGTTTTCTTTAGGTAAGGTCTCAGTATAGCCCAAAGTGGCCTGGAACTCACTCTGTAGTTCTAGGCTGGCCTCTAACTCACAGCAATCCTCCTACCTTTGCCTCTCCAGTACTTGGATTAAAGGCATGTGCCACTACTCCAATCTCATCACCCTTTTAAAGCCATCTTTCCTATACCTACCTACTTCAGAGTTCTAGAAGGAATATAAAGACAAGTAACTCTGTAGGTAGAAAAAGCTCTGAATCTGATAATGTTTTAATTTACTTTGTTCAATTTTTTTTTTTTTTTTTTTTTTCGAGGTAGGGTCTCACTCTAGCTCAGGCTTACCTGGAATTCACTATGTAGTCTCAGGGTGACCTTGAACTCAGGGTGATCCTCCTACCTCTGCCTCCCGAGTGCTGGGATAAAGGCGTGTGCCACCATGCCTGGCTTACTTTGTTTAATTAATACACTATACTTCTAATATAAAAATATTTTAGACAGTTGCTGAACCCAGGTCAAGAGCATTTGCCATATACAATATTATGGGGATTTTTTTTAGTTCTGATTATTTTTTTCCTTTTTAAAAAAATTATTTGAGCCGGTCGTGGCGGCGCACGCCTTTAATCCCAGCACTTGGGAGGCAGAGGTAGGAGGATCACCATGAGTCCTAGGCCACCCTGAGAATACAGAGTGAATTCCAGGTCAGCCTAGACTAGAGTGAAACCCTACCTTGAAAAAAAAAAAATTATATATTTGAGAGTGACAGAGAGAGAGAGAGAGAATGGGCGCAAGAGGGCTTCTAGCCACTGCAAACGAACTCCAGAGATGTGCACCCCCTTGTGCATCTGGCTAATGTGGGTACTGGGGAATCGAGCCTCGAACTGGGGTCCTTAGGCTTCACAGGCAAGCGCTTAACCTCTAAGCCATCTCTCCAGCCCTCTTCCCAGTGTTTTATAGGAAATGTTTTCATAATCATTATTTTGTTTTTATAAGAAAATTCTAGCTAATGATCATGTAATTTTAAAATTTAACTTTTTATATCTTATTATATGTTTTGCCTAATATTTATTTCATAGCTCTTACTCTTAAACTTTGCCTATCTTGAATTTTATTTTAGCTCTTTTTTTTTTTTTTTTTTTGAGCAAGTGTCTTGCTCTAGCCCAGGCTGGCTGACCTGGAATTCCATATATAGTCAGGGTAGCCTCAAACTCACAGCAATCCTCCTCTGCCTCCCTAGAGCTGGGATTAAAAGCATGCACCACCATACCCAGCTGAATTTTGTGATTTTTTTTTTAATTATGTAATCTTTCTTTGTGTGTTATTTTAAAACTTTTTCTAAAAATTTTAATCTTCCTCCTTTATGTTACTTTTTAAGTTATGAAACTGAATACTAGGTGTAGTACTATCAATAAGGCCTTTTTTACATTGCCTTTAGTGAAATTAGAATATAATTTCTGTTTAGATGTACTGTTGATTGCTGTTTATGTTTGAATGGATGCAGACTTGATTTATCTTGTTTACTGCATGTGTATATTTGTATGTATTTGTTCATCTTAACTAAATGTCTAGAGTGAATATGCTAACATGTTTGTAAGTGTATATAGCCATGTATATATATATATGTGTGTGTATATATGTGTGTGTGTGTGTGTACTCATGTGTATACATCTTCATCTAATATTCTATTTTAGAGTAAGATTTTAAAAGTATTTTTATTTATTTATTTATTAGAGACAGAGAGAGAGAGTATGTGTGTCAGAGAGAGAATGGGCATGCCAGGGCCTCTGGCCACTGCAAACAAACTCCAGACATATGTGCCACCTTGTGCATCTGGCTTACGTGGGACCTGGAGAATCCAACCTGGGTCCTTAGACTTCACAGGCATGTGTCTTAACCACTAAGCCATTACTGCAGCCCTAGAGTAAAAATTTTAATTTGCACTTGTTTTTCCTGATATATTATTATGTAAATTAGTATAGTTAAAGAATCATACTAAAGAATTAAACTTAGGGACAAGTGAACAACTGTTAGATATATTGAATCTTTATGAAACTTTATTTAGAAATAACAGTATTATAAGTCTGTAACTTTGTTTGATTAATAAACTCTCCATTATCTATGTTTTCAACAAATAAGTTTGCCTTTGGGAGAAAAAATTATGCAGAACCATTCATATTAAATACTAAGTCTAAAATAAATTTCGAGAGCTGGGCGTGGTGGCGCACGTCTTTAATCCCAGCATTCAGGAGGCAGAGGTAGGAGGATCACCATGAGCTTAAGGCAACCCTGAGACTACATGGTGAATTCCAGATCAGCTTGAGCTAGAGTGAGACCTTACCTTGAAAAACTAAAATAAATAAATAAATAAATTTTCTAGGTTTTGTTACAGATTCATTGTTATCTCCTGGTATTTCTGACTACTAAAGAATAATCATTCAGAGATCATCAGTCATTTCTGAATTTTTAAAATTATAAATTTTTAATTAAAAAATATTTATTTGCTACCAGAAAGAGAGAGAATGGCATGCCAGGGCATCTAGCCACTGCAAAATGAATTCCATATGCATGTTTCACTTTGTGCATCTGGCTTTACATGGGTACTGGGGAATCGAACTTGGGTTATTAGGCTTTGCAGGGAAGTGCCATTCTCCAGCCTTAAATTACAAATTACTTTGAGCCAGAGTAATTGGCATTCTGAAAGTTTCTTTTTTGGCATGTGCATGTGTGGGGTGTGCATATACAGGCTCATACATTGGTGGGCACATGTGTGTGAATGATGGTGCATGTGTATAACATGTATAGAGGCCAGAGGTCTGTGTTGGGTTCTCTCTGTTGCTCTCCACCTTTTATCTTGAATTCATTTACGAGCAGAGTGAGCATGGACATGTCAGGGCCTCTCACTGCTGAAAGTGGACTCCAGACACTTTGCGTATCTGTGTTGGGTACTCTCACCAATGCAAGTGGACTCCAGACACTTTGCTTATCTGTGTTGGGTACTCTTACCACTGTAAGTGGACTCCAGACACTTTGCATATCTGGCTTGCACTGGGGACTGGGAAATTGAACCCAGGCTGGCAGCCTTTGTAAGCAGTGTCTGTAACTGCTGAGCTATCTCTCCAGCAATCCACCTTTTTTTGAGTCAAGGTCTGTCACTGAACCTAGAACTGTCAGTTTGGCTGTATGAGCTAGTAAGCTATAAGGATCCTCCTATCTCCGCCTCCCCAGACCTTACAGGTTCACTCCCCACACACGGCATTATACCTGGTTTCTGTAGGTCTGAACGTAGGTCCTTGTGATTGCACAGCAAGCGCTTCACCCACTGAGTTACATGTTTAATAACTCTTCCAAGAATTGTGGCTTTTTTTTTTTTTTTGAGGTAGGGTCTCACTTGCTCAGGCTAACCTGCTATTCATTATGTTATCTCAATGTGGCCTTGAAGTCATGGCAGTCCTCCTGCCTCTTCCTCCTGAGTGCTGGGATTAAAGGTATACCACCACACTCAGTAAGTGGCTACTTTTTTAAAAGAATAATAAAAAGGAATGAATATAGAATAAAAGACACTAAAATAACTTATAAGACTTTGATAAGGTTCTAAAAATAGATATTATTTTTCTTTTTATTCAGACATAATCTTAATGGCCTTGCTGCTATACCTCATGCTAACTTGGGTCTTCATAACAAAGAATTAAGTGGCACTAGTTATCACTTAATAAAAACATACTGCAAAACTTTTAGTTTGGTTCAGTAGGATTGCTCTAATCAGGTTTTTTTTGTAGGCTTAGTATAAAGATTACCCTTTAAATTTTTTAAGAACAATGGACTGCTTTTTTTTTTTTTAATGCAAGAGAGAGAGAGAATTGGCACAGTGCCAGGGTCTCCAGCCACTGCAGTTAAACTCCAGATGTGCCATGAGAGTCAGACATGAGTCCTTAGGCTTCATAGGCAAGCACATTAACCGCTAAGTTATTTCTTCAGCTCCCCCCCACTTTTTTTTTCCAGATAGGGCCTCAGGGTGACCTCGAACTCATGGCAGTCCTCCTATCTCTGCCTCCGAGTGCTGGGATTAAAGGCCTGCACCACCACACCCAGCTTAATTTTTATTTATTTATTTATTTGAAAGTGACAGACAGAGAGAGAGAGAAAGCGGCAGAGAGAGAGAGAAGGGAGGGAGGGAGGGGAGGCGAGAGAATGGGTGCGCCAGGGCTTCCAGCCACTGCACACGAACTCCAGACGTGTGCGCCACCTTGTGCATGTGGCTAACGTGGGTCCTGGAGAATCGAGCTTCAAACCGGGGTCCTTAGGCAAGCGTTTAACCACTAAGCCATCTCTCCAGCCCCAGCTTAATTTTTTTAATTGTTTTATTTAGGGTTTTTTTTTAATTTTCATTTATTTATTTGAGAGCGACGGACAGAGAGAGAAAGAAGCAGAGAGAGAGAGAGAGAGAATGGGCACACCAGGGCTTCCAGCCACTGCAAACAAACTCCAGACGCATGCGCCCCCTTGTGCATCTGGCTAACGTGGGTCCTGGGGAATCGAGCCTCGAACCGGGGTCCTTAGGCTTCACAGGCAAGCACTTAACCACTAAGCCATCTCTCCAGCTCTAGTTTTTTCTTTTATTAGATACAGAGAGGGAGAGAAAGAGAGAATGGGTGTGCCAGGGCTTCTAGACGTTGCAAATGAACTCCAGATGCATGTGCCACGATGTGTCTGGCTAACGTGGGACCTAGAGAATCGATCCTTGGTCATTAGGCTTCAGAGGCAAGTGCTTTAACCACTAAGCCATCTTTTCAGCCCCTGATTACCTTTTAAATAAATAAATTTATGATTTTTCTATATCAATTTTAGTAAGTTTTTATATTTTTTATTTATTTATTAGAGAGGCAGAGAATTGGCACACCAGGGCCTCTAGCCACTGCAAACAAACTCCAGACTCGTGTCACATTGTGCATCTGGATTATGTGGGTACTGGGGAATCGAACTTAGGCCTCACAGGCAAGTGCCTTAAACACTAAGCCATTTCTCCAGCCCTTTAATATGTTTTTTTTTTTAAAAAAAGTATTTATTTAAGCCGGGCGTGGTGGCACACGCCATTAATCCCAGCACTCAGAGAGGCAGAGGTAGGAGGATCGCCGTGAATTCCAGGTCAGCCTGGGCTAGAGGGAGACCCTACCTCGAAAAACCAAAAAAAAAAAAGTATTTATTTCAGAGACAGGGAGGGAGAGAATGGTCGCGCTGGAGCCTCTAGCCACTGCAAACAAACTCCAGATGCATGTGCCACCTTGTTCATGCGGCTCTATATGGGGACTGGGAAATCGAATCTGGGTCATTAAGATTTGCAGGCAAGCACCTTAGCTCTGAGCCATCTCTGTGGCTCCCTATATCATAATTTTATTAGCCAAAACACTTGATCATTAAATTGAACTTTTGTCAACTTTTTTTTTTTTTTTTTTTTTTTTTTCTGAGGTAGGGTCTCCCTCTAGCTCAGGCTGACCTGGAATTCACTATGTAGTCTCAGGGTGGCCTCAAACTCATGGTGATCCTCCTACCTCTGCTTCCCGAGTGCTGGGCATGTCCAGCCTACTCCTTTTTAAGTAGTTAATTTAATTTCCAGTATTCACCTTTCAACATTTGATTTTTGTCAAAAGAATAGAAAGCAGTTAGTATTCACCTTTCTAAAAGAAAATTTTTGGCTTTTTATACTTTGTCTGTTTTAAAGTAAGATTGTAAAATATAATTGGGTTTTTATTTGTGTGACATTGATTTTGGTATTTGAAGTTTTCTTATCTTTAATACAGACTATTGAGTTCCTTAGTTATATATATGAATACTTTTTTTTTTTGAGATCGGGTTTCCCTCTAGCCCAGGGTGACCTGGAATTCACTATGTAGTCTGTCTGAGTGGCCTCAAACTCAAGGCGATCCTCCTACCTCTGCTTCCTGAATGCTGGGATTTAAAGCGTGAGGTGTCACGCTCGGCTCCAGATGAAAAATAATGATAGGACTGGCAATATGACTCAGCGGTTAAAAAGCAATTGCTTATGAAGCCTGCTGACCTAGGTTCAATTCCCAAGCATCCCATGTAAGCAAAAAGTGGTACAAGCATCTGGTATTTATTTGCAAGAGGCCTTGGTGCACCCTTACTTACATCTCACATGCATGCATATATACATACACATACACACACAAATCGATTAATTTAAAAACTAAAAGGTTAAAGAATAGTTGTTAATGTAGTAAGCAGTGCCTTTACCAGATGATTTTACTTGCAGTCCACTGAAGTTTAATGTAGTTTTCTGACTTGAATGTAGTAACTGATAAAGGCTGAGGGTTTTTTTTTTTTTTTTTTTTTTTTCCTAGTTTTTCGAGGTAAGGTCTCATTCTAGTCCAGGCTGACCTGGAATTCACTATGTAGTCTCAGGGTAGCCTTGAACTCATGGCGATCCTCTTACCTCTGCCTCCCAAGGGCTGGGGTTAAAGGCGTGCGCCACCACGCCTGCCTTGAGTATTGTTTTTATATCTATGTCCAGCATAGAATAATTCCTCAGAGGCACAGTAAAAAATTTTAGTTGCCACTTTGTGCATCTGGCTTTACATTGGTACTGGGGACCCAAACCCAAGTTGTTAGGCTTTGCAGGCAAGTGCCTTAATCACTAAACCATCTCTCCAGCCCGATTGTCATTTTTTATTCCTGTTTTACTTTGTAAAGCAGTATTTAGATTATTTAATTATTAGATAATTGATTCACAGTAAAACATAAAACGTTAATGATTACAGCTAATTTTTTTGTGAAAGAATGGGCATAGTTTATACTTAGTGTCTTAGATTACAATGCATATCATAAATGTTTAATGCAGACTATGTCTTTTATGGAAATTACTATATTGTCACTGTAGGACACAGTTGGCAGAGTCTTACTCTAGCCCAGGCTGGCCTCAAACTTACAGTGATCCTTTTACCTCTGCCTCTATAGTACTGGGATTAAAAGTGTGTGACCCATGCCCAGCTTTGGAAGTTCTTTTGGTTTTTCGAGGTAGGTTTTCACTCTAGCTCAGGTGGACCAGGAATTTACTCTGTAGTCTCAGGGTGGCCTCGAACTCACAGCGATCCTCCTACCTCTACCTACCTAGTGCTGACATTAAAGGCGTGTGCCACCACGCTCAGCTTGGAAGTTCTGTTTTTGAGACAGGTCTTGTAGCCCAGTTGGCCTCAGTCTTGATATGTAGCTGAGGATGACCTTGAACTCCTGATCCTCCCGCTTCCATGTCCCAAGTACAGTGATTACAGGTGAGCACCAACATGCCGTTTGGACTAGATTATTTTAGCTGGCTTTTTAGACATTACATGAAAGCTTTGGTCATTTACATTTATATTTGAAATTAATATTTTTCCTTCAGTTTTCTTCTCTGATAATCCTACCACTATTCCACGTATGGTTATTTCAGTAACTGTGTAGGATACTACACTTCTCAGCATGTGATTTGTTAAGTACTAATCAATAGTTTTATGTAGCGTGGACATAGCTATAATGTAGGCCTTCATCTTAGAACTAGTAGACACAGCCACACAGACCAGATTATTCTTGTCTGACAAGGAGCTGAAGGCTTTATGTGAGGGCATTGATGTAATAGGTGATATTTCCTGGGCTTTCTGTTCATTCATTTGTTTGTTTTAAATTCAACCACTTTTGTGAACTAAAGGGAAGATTGAGAGCTTTTGAAAGGAGCTCCCAAATTGATTGCCTTGCAACTATATTAGTCACTAAGGAAAAAGAAAAGTCTGTTCATTAATAGTTAAAATTATGTTCAACTTCAATAGAGTTCATTGAAATACTTTGATTATTTGGGCTATTATAGCTTTATTTGCTTTCATATAAGAAATGTTAAATTATACTTTCCTATTGAGGTTAGTTCATCTGCTATTAGTAATTGTTGTTGAAATCATTGTACAGTTTTCCTGACATCTCCAGTTATAGTTATGAAGTCTTTCAGGTTTTTTTAGTCTAGCAAAATGGAAGAAAACGTGAGAAAGGATAGTAGGTTTTTTCTATTTTGTCTTTTTCCTTAGTCTTAGAATTCATTTTTTTTCTTAAGTTTTTCCCCATGTGTGTCTTTTTGTTTGTTTTGTTTCCTCTGTCCACTTTTTGCTCAGCAATCTTCCTGTAACCTTATAACATATACATGAAGATGAGATGGTAAGTAATATAATTAGATATAACTTCTTTTTCCTTCCTGTGTTCCTTCCATTGTTTGGTATAAACTTTGATCAAGTTAGGTTTGCAGCCACAGCTCAGCAGTTAGTTCCCTAACCAATGGATTAGAATTTTGAGAGGCAAACTCTTAGGGAAGCGTTTAAAAATCCATCACTGGGATTTTCGTAAATGTGGATGGCATAGTAATTGGATGTATAGATTTCAGAAAAAAAAATTTGCAGTGACATGACGCTAGACTTCAAGGTGACAAACTGTTGTTGGAAGTCACTATTCTAGAAGTCACTGTTCTGACAAGAGGCTCAGTGGCTTTGAAGAAAAGTTGAAGCCATGTTGAGTTAAACCTTTTCTTTTTTTTGTTGTTGTTTTTTTGTTTTTTATTTTTTTCTCAATTTTTAAAAAATTTTCCATGATTATAAAAAATATCCCATGGTAATACCCTCTCTACCCCCTTCTCCCCCTTTGAAATTCCATTCTCTATCATATCCCCTCCCGAGTTAAACCTTTTCAAGTGGTTCTTTATACTCTGCAATGCTGATGCAGCAAACAGTGGGAATTTTATAGCAGTAAGCCTTAGTTGTTTATGTAAACAACTGCCATCAATTTAGTGTCCATCAATATTAAAGCATAGTCTTAAGAGTGGTTTTGTAGTTTCTAATTTTCATTACAATTTTACAGGGTTTTATGAAAAGGAAACAAAATTTTAGGTTAAGCAGATTATCCAGTATTTTTCTAGTAAGAGATAGAACTGGATTCAAATGTTGGTAAGATTATATAGTGTATTATATTTAAACCATATAGTCCTCTTTTCTTTTTAATTTTCATTTTTTCTAATGTAGAACTGAACAACTGAGTACATTTTATGGTACTTTTAATTTATAGGACTAGAAGGTATGTTGAGTTTTCAATGAAAGTTAAAAGATAAAATGTGTGATAGAATTCAGTTTTTGAAAGTCAAGATTAAAAATAGACACTTCCACCATTTAATGTTTAAATGCTTTATACAGTTTATATTTTCATATAGCTGGTAATTAGGTTTTAGAGATTACTTTTTAGTTGCATTTATATATATGCTGTTGTGCTTTGATATAAATTTTGATATAAAATTAATATTTTCTCACTTTAATTCCCATGGAATGTATAGTATTCAATAAATGTATTATCAACTTATATAAGTTGGGTGTTTATTTATGATTAGTTTTCAGTCAACATTTGTAGATGGCCTTATTTAGTTATATCTGCTTATTTGAGCTTTTGAAGTGTGTTAATACTAGTTGTCATGGAAATTATGTTAATTTTCCTTTAGAGTTTTTTAATTTGTTTTTCAAAATATTTTATTTTTAATCTATTTAAGAGAGAGTCAGAAAGAGGCAGACAGAGAGTGAGTATGGCACATAAGAGCATCCTGCTACTACAAACACACTCCAGATGTGTGTGCCACTTTGTGCACTTTGGTTTTAGGTGTATACTGGGAAATCAAACCTGGGTGGTTTGGTTTTGCAAGCAAGCACTGACCATTGAGCAACCTCTCTAGCCCTAGGATGTTTTAATTTTCTAAAATTAAAGAAGGAAAGAAGCCAGGCGTGGTGGCACACACCTTTAATCCCAGCTCTTCGGAGGCAGAGGTAGGAGAATCGCCATGAGTCTGAGGCCACCCTGAGACTACATAGTGAATTCTAGGTCAGCCTGGGCTAGAGCGAGACCCTTACCTCAAAAGAAACAACAACAAAAACAATGAAAGGGGTTGTTGGTTTTTTTTTTTTCTCTCTCCTCAGAAATTTTTATTGGGAAAAGAGGCAGTTTCTTAAGTTTGCTTTATAAATAACATTGAGTTATTCTACAATGAAAAAAAAAATTTTTTTTGGAGTTAGGGTCTCATTCTAACCCAGGCTGACCTAGAATACTCCCTGTATTCTCAAGGTGGCCTCCGAACTCACCCACAGCATCCTCCTACCTCTGCCTCCTGAGTGCTGGGGTTAAAGGCGTATGCCACCATGCCCAGAATTGTTTTTTTTTGTTTTTTGTTTTTCAAAGTATTAGTCTAGTCTGGACTGACATTCATTCTACAGCCTAGACTGGGCCTTGAACTGGTACCTCAGCTTCCCATATGCTAGCATTATAGGGAAGAGCCACCATCCCCAGTTTTATCAGGGAAAAATTTAATTATACAATGAAGAATTCTTTTGAATATCTATCCTTTACCCAAAAAAAAAAAAAAAAGTGTCTCATACAGTCCAGGTGAGCCTTGAATTCATCATGTAGCCCATTGTGACCTTAAACTTCTGACCCTCCTACCTCTACCTCCTAAGTGCTGTGAATCCAGATTCACACCAACTTGCCCCATTTATGTGTTGGGGATCAAACCCACGGCTTCCTGTGGGCTAAGCAAACACTTTACCGATTGAGCTATATCTCCAGCTCTTATTTGTCTTATGTTCTAGTTGGCTTTTAAAAATTGAAGAACTGGATCTTATCTGGTTTTTCTTAATTTCCTAAAAGTAGTTTGTCCGGGGGTTGGGGTTCTATATTGTTTAAAAGTCAAGACTCAGGGTCTTTTGTTTTTGTTTTTGTTTTTGGAGGTAGGGTCTTGCTCTAGTCCTGGCTGACCTAGAATTCACTATGTAGTCTCAGGGTGGCCCTGAACTCACAGCAATCCTCCTATCTCTGCCTCCCAAGTAGTGGGATTAAAGGTGTGTACCAACACGCCTGGATAAAACTGAGTTTTTTGCTTAGAATAGGAATGGCTTGATGGTAGAAGAAATAGCATTAGTTTTTGGTTTTTTTTTTTTTATTTATTTATTTTTATTTTATTTTTTCTCAATTTTTTTAACATTTTCCATGATTATAAAAAATATCCCATGGTAATACCCTCCCTCACCCCATTTTCCCCTTTGAAATTCCATTCTCCATCATGTCCCCTCCCCATCTCAATCAGTCTCTCTTTCATTTTGATGTCATGATCTTTTCCTCCTCTTATGATGGTCTTGTGTCAGGCACTATGAGGTCATGGATATCCAGGCCATTTTATGTCTGGAGGGAGCATGTTGTAAGGAGTCCTACCCTTCCTTTGGCTCTTACATTCTTTCCGCCACCTCTTCCCCATTAGACCCTGAGCCTTGGGAGGTGTGATCGAGATGTTACTCGGTACTCTAGTCACTTCTTTCCAGCACCATGACACCTTCTGGGTTGTCCCAAGGTCACTGCCGTCTGAAAAGAGAAGATTCTCTACCCAAAGTGAGAGTAGCATTAATATAAGGGTATGAATATTAAGAGACGTAGAAATAGCATTAGTTTTTTGAATAGATTTAACTTTTCAATACAGGAAATTGGAAAGCAGTACACAATGGTGGTGGTATAGGAGTATAGCATGTCATAATGCAAACAAATAATAAAGGTAGAATAATTGTCCAAACTGGCATTTCTCCCTTCCTTTCCTTTATCGTTTATAAACCAGTAGAGACCAGGATGTTATATCAAGGGAGTTCATATTCTCATTAGAATTTAAGTGCCATGAGCTTGAATCTTTACTTCTGAGCTCATGTGTCTATGCAGCTTTGTTTATTACGGAAGCCAGTAAACGAACTATTAAACAGGCCTTGGTCTTCTCCCTGAAATAATCAATAACTTTCTTGAATTTATTTATTTATTTTTGGTTTTTTGAGGTAGGGTCTCACTCTAGCCCAAGCTGACCTGGAATTCACTCTGTAGTCTCAGGGTGGCCTCAAACTCTTGGTGATCCTCCTACTTCTGCCTCCTGAGTGCTAGGATTAAAGGCGTGTGCCACCACGCCTGGCTTTGAATCTTTTAATGTTTATTTTTATTTTATTTATTTGAGAGACAAGAAGTCAGAGAGGGGGGTTGAGTCACGCAGAGAATGGTTGTACCAGGTCCTTCAGCCACTGTGAACGAATTCCAAACGTGTGTGCCACCTTGTGCACATGGCTTACATGGGTCCTGGGGAATTGAACCTGGGTCCTTTGGCTTCACAGGCAAACGCCTGAGCCACTAAGCCATCTCTCCAGTCATCAATAGCCTTTTGATAGTAAAGGAACATTAATCAGAATAGATTTATAGATATTTATTAAGGATTTATAGATTTATAGGGCAATTTATAGTGTGGAAAACCTGGATATGATACATGAATCAGTGACATTTTTTAAAATATTATTTATTTATTTATTTATTTATTTATTTATTTGACAGAGAAGGGAGAGAATGGACATGCAAGGGCCTCTAGCCACTGCAAACGACCTCCAGACACATGCACCACCTTGTGCATCTGGCTAACATGGGTCCTGGGGAATCGAACCTGCGTCCTTTGGCTTTGCAGGCGAATGCCTTAACCACTAAGCTGTCCCTCCAGCCCCAAATCAGTGACATTTGATACTTGCTAGGGGAGAAGGTGTCCATACCTGTAGTTGGGAGGCTGTCTTATTTAGCTTGAGTGTCTAATGTCATTTTAGAGCCTTTTGTTTCACATTTACTTTTCCTAGAGTCTTTTTAGGTATGCTTGTGACCAATAAGTGTTAGAATACCAGTGAGTAGAATGATGGTAGTAGTAAGAGTGGCTTTGATTATCTGCGTTTTTAACACTTTACAGAAGAATTTCCACATAAATCTGAGAAAAATATTCCAAGTAGTTGCCCTAATCTTATTTATTTATGAGGGAGGGAGGGAGGAAGGGAGAGGGAGAGACTGGGTACCCCAGGGCCTCCAGCCACTGCAATTGGACTCCAGATGCATGTGCCACTTTGCTTATGTGGGTACTAGGGAATTGAACCTGGGTCCTTAGGCTTTGCAGGAAAGCACCTTAACCACTGGGTTCTCTCCAGCCCTCAGTAAGTCTCTTATTTTGATGTTATCATTTTCTCCTCCTATTATGAGGCTCTTATATACATAGTACCAGGCACTGTGAGGTCATGGATATCCAGCCCATTTTGTGTCTGGAGGATTGCATTGTAAGCAGTTCTACCTTTCCTTTGGCTCTTATATTTTTTTCTGCCACCTCTTCCACAATGGATGGACCCTGAGCCTACGAAGGTATGATAGAGATGTTTCAGTGCTGAACACTCCTCTTTCACTTCTTTTTAGAACTATGTTGCCTTTTGAGTCATCCCAGTGGTCACCACCATCTGAAAAGAGAAGCTTCTCTAACTAAAACTGGTTGTAGCATTAATATATGGGTATGAACATTAAGAAAAGTACTTACAGGGCAGTTTAGTGAGCATAATATATATATTTAGCCAGGTGACAGCTGTCATTACTCCCCTGGGGTCCATGACCTTCTGCCCCCGCCCATAGACTTTTGTCTAGGTTTTCAGTACCAGGCACCTATTTCCTTCTGTGGAGCAGACCTTTGTCCAATTAGAGAACTGTTGGTTTCCCCCATAACAGACATGCCACTGTTGCATCTGTTGGCTCATTTGGACTGGCTGGCCAAACTTAAGACTTGTAGTGTCCACTGTTTATCACTACTGATGACTTCTCTCTCCCCTACGACTGCATGCAGTGTAGCTTTTGTCAGCTTTCTTTCAGCTGGTCTACAGAGAGGAAGTTTTGAGCTCAGCTCCAGCTGGATTTCTCTATGACCTTGAAGCCCAAGCATGTGGAGTCTTCAGCAATAAGCTTTATTTATTTATTTATTTATTTATTTAAGAGAGAGACAGGGAGAGAACGGGCACACTAGGGCCTTCAGCCACTGCAAACAAACTCTAGAAGCATATGCCACCTTGTGCATCTGGCTTATGTTGGTCCTTGAGAATTGAACCTGGACTGGGTCCTTAGGTTAGCCCTGCTTAACACTGTTATCTTTTCACAAGGTTTTTTTCTTTTGTTTGTTTTTCAAGGTAGAGTCTCTCTGTAGTCCAGGCTGACCTGGAATTCACTATGTAGTCTCAGGCTAGCCTTGAACTCACAGCAATCCTTCTACGTCTGCCTCCCAAGTGCTGAGATTAAAGGTATGTGCCACCATACCCGGTTCTTTTCACAAGTTTTTGAGTTATCTTTCATTAGATTGCAAGCTCCTTACAGGCAGATTCCTCTATTGTGTTCCCAGTAACCTCATCGGCCTATGTTGCAGTCAGGTTCGCATTGCTGGTAGAAAACACCTGCCTAAGAGCAGCTTGTGGGGGGAAAAAAAAGGTTTATTTTGGCTTATAGACTCAGAGGAAGCTCCATGATGACAGGGGGAATCAATGGCATGAGCAGAGGGTGAACATCACCTCCTCGCCAACATCAGGTGGACAACAGTAACAGGAGAGTATACCAAACACTGGCAAGAGGGGGCTGGCTGTAACATCCATAAAGCTTGCCCTAAATAATTCACTGCTCTAGGAGGTGTTAATTCCCAAATTGCTCTCAGCTAGCATTTGGAACACCTAATTTTTTTTTTTTTTTTTTTTTTTTTTTTTTGAGAGAGAAAGAATGGGCATGCCAGGGCCTCTAGGCGTTGTAAACAAACTCTATAAACACATGTGCCATCTTGTACATCTGGCTTATGTGGGTCCTGGGGAGTTGAACCTTAAATGCTAAGCCATCTGTCAAGCCCAGTACACCTAAGTTTATGGGGGACACCTGAATCAAACCACCACATTCCACCACTGGCTCCCATAAACTGATAACCATCCATGATATAAAGTGTAATGCATTCATCCAATGTTAAAAGTCCCCATAGTTTTTAATCAATCCCAGTGATACTCAAACATTCCCATTGTCCCAAGATCTTTTGACTGAGCCATAGTACCAAAAAACAAAGCAAACAAAAAATCTGAAAACACATAATAGCACAGAATAAACATTCACACTGTAAAAGATGGCATTGGGCATAGCAAAGAAATATTCAACCAATACAAGATTTAGACAGTACAAATATCAAACTCTGCAGCTCCCAGTCCAACCACTCTAGTCAGTGATAAGTCTCTGGAGTTCCTATTCTGCCCCTCCAGCTAGGCTACTCACAGTCCTGGGAAAACTTCATCTGCTGCCAGTGCTGGCAGCTCTCTTTGGTAGCCATCATAGTCCAGGCATCTCCACTGCAGCCCACAGTTCATCTTCATGGCTCCATAGGGTAGGTATACACAGGTAAACCAACAAGCCTGTTTCACACACTCCATGGCCATTTCCAAAATACAAAACTGTTGCAAATTCATTGACCTTCTCTTTCCTGCATTTGCTATACTCCATAATACCAGGTGAGCTGTCAATTTATTAATCCAGGGGGCAATAAAACAGATGTTGAAGAATGAAACACTCCTTCAGCACTCAGGCCCCTTCAAGTGTCTGCATTCTTCCTGTTAGCTGGTACAGTCTCAATGGTTGTAATCACTCATATTATTGCAGCTGAACAGGTAGCAGTTTTGGCCCAAAGATTTCATTTTCTTTGTGCCACATCCCTCTGCTCACACCAGTCCATTTCTACTGAATGCAACCCTGCACAAGTTTTCAGGACTGTGTATCACAGCAAGCCTTTCACACAAACTTGTGTTTCTAGCCCAGTCCAGGCAAAGCTCTTTCTCACCCTCATAAGCCAAATCTCACAGTCCATAGTTCTTGCATTTAGGTCTTTCAGCTCTGACCAGAATAGTCCATCAAGCTGTACTTACAGCACTGGCTTGGCATTTCTTAGGCCAAGATTTCAAATTCGTCCACATTCCTCCTGCAAAGCAGTCCCAAAAGGCTAAAAGCCACATAGTCAGGTTTCTAGCAGCAATGACACCACTTCTCGGTACCAACTTTAGTGTTGCAGTCAAGTTTGCATTGCTGATAGAAAACACCTGACCAAATGCAGCATGTGGGGGGCAAAAGGAGTTTATTTTGGCTTACAGACTCAAGGGGCAGCTCCATGATGGCGGGAAAATGAGGGCATGAGCAGAGGGTGAACATTACCTCCTGGTCAGGGTTGTGTGGAGAGAGGGTTTAGCAGTGAAGGCACTTACCAGCGAAGCCTAAGGACCCAGGTTCAATTCCCCAGTACCCGCTTAAGCCAGCTGCACAAGGTGGTGCATGTGTCTGGGGTTCCTTTACAGTGTCTAGAGGCCCTGCTGTGTACATTCTCTATCTGCCTTTCTCACCCTTTCTTTCTCTCTTTCTCAAATAAATAAATAAAATTTAAAAAGTCATGAGGACAATGTCCCCACAGTGGCATTCCTGGCTTTATAAAAAGAATGAAAAACTAATGTAGTATACTATCTTTGTTTGGCTATGTGATACCCTCCACTGTGTTGTGATGCAGCAAGAAGGCTTTCACCAAATGTCAAGCAGGTGGTAATGCACGTGCTGAACTTCCTAGCCCCCAGAACTGTGAGTCAAGAAACTTCAGTGTTTTATAAGTTACTCAGTCTTGGTATTTTGTTATAGTAGTAGAAAACTGGCTGACTTGGTCCAAGCAAACTAAAATAGAATTTGGTACTAGAAAGTGGGATGTTGCTGAAACAAATCCCCAAAACTGTGGAAGTTACTTTAGAACAAGGTAGTAGTTAGAGGGCTAGATAGCTCTGACAAGAATGTCCATCAAAATGTGGACAAAGAAGGTGATTCTGATGAGGATTTAGGAATAAATCAACTGTAGAGAATGCTTGTAACATGTTGAAATAGGATTGTCAAAAGTGCTTAACGATGAAGTCTCAAACAGAAGTGAGAGATGTTACTAGAACTGGGAAGGAAAAAATGTAGCTTCCCTTTTTCCTCCCTCCATTCTTTCTTTTTCCTTCTCCCTCCCTTCTTTTTTTTCCCTTCTTTTTAAAAAAAATTTAAATTTTATTTATTTTTATTTATTTTGGTTTTTCGAGGTAGGGTCTCACTCTAGCCCAGGCTGACCTGGAATTCACTATGTAGTCTCAGGGAGGCCTTGAACTCAAGGCAATCCTCCTACTTCTGCCTCCCAAGTGCTGGAATTAAAGGCATATGCCACCATGCCTGGCTCCACTCCCTTCTTCTGACAAGGTTGTGGGTTTTTTTTTTTTGTTTTGTTTTTTGTTTTTTTAAGTTGCCCAGGCTAGTCTCATATCCTCCCAAGTGCTTGGATAACAGATGTCAGCCACAGTGACCTACTCCAAGAGGGTTATTTTTGTTTGTTTGTTTTAAACATCCTTTCATTTCTTTTTTATATTTTTTATTTTATTCACTTGAGAGAGAGAGAGAAAAAAAAACAGAGAGAAATGGGCATGCTAGGGCCTTCAGCTACTGCAAACAAACTCCAGACTCATGTATTACCTGGTACATCTGGCTTACGTGGGTCCTGGGGAAGCAAACTGGGGTCCTTTGGCTTTGCAGACAAGCACTTTAACTGCTAAGCCATCTCTCCAGCCCTTGGGTTGTTTTTTTTTTTTTTTTTTTTTTTTTTTTGAGGTAGAGTCTCATTCTTGCCCAGGCTGACCTGGAATTCACTATGTAGTTCTAGGTTGGCCTACAACTCACAGTGATCCTTCTACCTCTGCCTCCCGTGTGCTAGGATTAAAGGTGTGTGCCACCACACCCGGCTCTGGTGTTTTGTTTTGTTTTTTAACTTTTATTTATTTATTTTTTTGAGGTAGGGTCTCGCTCTAGCCCAGGCTGACCTGAAATTCATTATGTAGTCTCAGGGTGGCCTTGAACTCACTCTGCCTCCTGAGTGCTGGGATTAAAGGCATGCTCTTTTTTTTGGGGGGGGGGCGGGGGAAGAAGAAGCTGTCTGGGGCGTCACAGCTGAAGAGAAGGTAACACCTGGCTTCAAAAAAGCTAAATATGTCAGGGGCCATGCTAGCTGGTGACTTAAGTCGAAGCTAATGTTTATTTGCCAATTCAAAAGTGCTAGGACCCTTATCATCTAAAGAGCCTGCTCTAGAAATGTGACAGAGCCTTGATGACAGCACTTCTGTTTACAGATGTTGAGACTATTGTTGAGACCTACTGCTGAGAGAAAAGATTCCTTGGCAATATGCTTGGTCATCTAAGAGCTCCGCTGGAGATAGCGTAGTGTTTCCATGCCTGCTAACACACACAATATATCCTATAGCCCAAGGATCAAGGGGTGACTTCAGCTTTGAAGTCTTTCTATTGAAGAATTACCTTCCATAAGGCTGTAGCTGCCTTGTGAGGCCTTTGATGTATTTAGCAAAGGAAATGAAATGCTGGAAAGGATTCACTGTTATAGATGCCATTAAGAACTTCTGTGATTCAGAGGGAGGTGAACAACGTATCAATATTAACAGGAGTTTAGAAGAAGTCAGTTTTTATCTTCATGGATAACTTTGGAGTGGCACAAGGCTTCAGAGGAGGAGGTAACTGCAGAGATCTAGAATTGTTTGTAAAGCTGGAGATATGACTCATTTGCTCCAATCATGAAGCTTAACTGATGAGGTGCTTCCTGTGGGTGAGCAAGGAAAGGGGTGGTTTGAGATGGCTTCTGCTCCTGGCGAAAGTGCTGTGACTATTGGTGGTGACAATAAACGGCTTAATATCTCATAAATGTAGGTGGTAAAACAGCAGTGGGCTTTGAGACATAGACTTCAATTTGTTGCTGTTGAACAACAATGTGCATTACAGAAAAATCCTTCATGAGAGGAAGAAATGAACCAAAGCATTATGGCACATTTGATGTGGTTGTGTGACATTGCCATAGAAATCCCAGCCATCAACAGCCGTTAATGTCAAAGCAGCCACCTTCAGAAAAGAAATATAACTCAGTGGAGGCCCAGGTGATCAGTGATCGTGTTCACAGCAAAGAAGTAAATCATGTATATTTTTATTTTATTTTATTTTTTTTTTGAGGTAGAGTTTCAGTATAGCTCAGGCTGACCCGGAATTCACTATGTAGTCTCAGGGTGGCCTCGAACTCATGGCAATGCTCCTACCTCTGCCTCCCAAGTGCTGGGATTAAAGGCATGTGCCACCATGCCCGGCTTATAAATATTTTTACATAGGTTACAGTCTTATAACCTCCTCACCTCCGGTCCCCATTTCCCTGAGTGTCCTCCTCAGTAGCCTCATTGGTGTTCAATGAGGGGCAGTTAGGGCCTCTCTTAGTTTTGGGTTGGGAGTTTTACCTAACAATTTCTGTCCACCCTGTGGCTCTTACAATCTTCCCACCCTCTCATCTGCTGCAATCCTTGAGCTTTGGGTATGTTAGCAGCTTGTTTTTAGTGTTGACTTCTCTGTAGCCTCTGTATTTCTGTTTTGTTGTGTTTCAGTTCACCTCCTTGTTTGTTACTATGTCTCTAGAGGTGGTTGTCAGGCTAGCACTGGGAGCAGTACTTGTGTGTTGCGTCCTCTGTGGTTTCTCCTAGACCCTGGTAAATGTGGTAGAGGCGAGTGCCTTCTTAATTTATAAGGTTTTTGGATGGACAAAGGAATACAAGTTAGGGCTGGAGAGATGGCTTAGTGGTTAAGGTACGTGCCTGCAAAGCCTGAGGACCTAAGTTCGATTCCCCAGGATCCACGTAAGCCAGATGCACATGGTGGCACATGCATCTGGAGTTCCTTTACAGTGGCTAGAGGCCCTGGCACACCCATTCTCTCTCTCTCTCTCTCTCTCTCTCTCTCTCACACACACACACACACTCTCTCTCTCTCTCTCACTCTCTCTGTCTCTAATAAATAAATGTAAATCTTAAAAAATATTTTTAAAAAAAGAAAAGAAATATAAGTTAGAGTTTCAACCAAAATAGTTCCTGGTTTTGTCATGAAGTTCTGTGATTTGTATGGACAGTTTATTAAATTTATCAAAGGTAGATTCATTAGCATTGTCAGTAGTTAACCTGTGGAATAACTCAAAACAATTAGTGATGCACATGCCTGTTTATTATGAATACTGGCAAAATCATTCCCCTGTGTTATATAGATTGTTAAACCCATCAAAGTTGATGTTCCCATTTTTACTAACAAATTTGGTAGGGTTAATTTTACAAAATAAGTCTATTGAGCAGCCCACACAAATCTATTTTCTTTAAAAGAAAATAAGGAGGGTTTTTGTGTGTGTGCTAGTGGTGGTGGTGGTGTTTTTTTAAGGTAGGGTCTCATTCTGGCCCAGGCTGACCTGGCACTCACTCTATAGTCCCAGGCTGGCACAGCGATTCCCTCTACCTCTGCCTCCTGAGTGCTGGGATTAAAGGTATGTGCCTCCACACCTGGCCCCTAGTTTTTGTTGTTTGAAAGTCAAGCCTGATGACCTTTTCCTACTGTCTCATGTTTCTCATAGATTCACAGCTCCCTTCCTCCACCTTAATACATAATGTTCTGTGTAATGTTCATGTAACAGTGTGATACCAGGCTACCTATAGGTATGGGAAATTGTTCCTTAATTGTGGTGTGGGCCCCTACTAAATGAGTCATTAAAGCCTGGAACATCAGTTTGAGTTGATGATGGCTTTCTATTTTTGTCATACAGCTAATGAAATGAAAGTTGTCACAAGATTCAGTGAATAAGGAAATGAGCAAATGTTGGGGTGTAGGAAACGTTTATAATGTGTTAAGATAAACTGCATTTGCTTTTTTAAAATAATAGTATTCTAAAATTTAATGCCATCTTTCAGTGTTCTTGTCTCATTCCTTAGAATATTTTATCCTACTCATAAGTAGACTAAATTATTATATTTAGAAATAATGTATAGAATCATAGTCTTACTTAGCCAGGAATGATGTGCATGTCTGTAATCCTGGCACAGCAGCAGAAGAATCATGTGTTTGAGGCCAACCTAGGGTTATATAGTGAGACCTTGTCTCAAAATAAATAAATAAATAAATAAATCCTGGGCTTAAGGTATTTGCTGCAAAGTCAAAGGACCCAGGTTTGATTCCCCAGTACTCATGTAAGCCAGATGCACAAGGTGGCACATGTGTCTGGAGTTTGTTCTCAGTGTTTAGAGGTCATGGCGCTCTGATTCTCTCTCTCTCTCTCAAATAAATAAGATATATTAAAAAAAAAATCTTACACCTTTAATCCCAGCACTCAGGAGGCAGAGGTAGGAGGATCGCCAAGAGTTCAAGGCCACCCTGAGACTACATAGTGAATTCCAGGCAGCCTGAGCTAAGTGAAACCCTTATTTGAAAAACCAAAAAAAAAAAAAAAAAAAAAGAAAAAAGAAAAAAGTAAAACAAACAACAAAAAAAACTTAGGGCTGGAAGGATGGCAAAGTGGTTAAGGCTTTTACCTGCAAAGCCAAAGGACCTAGGTATAGTACCTCAGGACCCACCTTAGCCAGATGCACAAGGGGGCACATGCATCTGAAGTTCATTTGCAGTGGCTAGAGACTCTGAATTGCCCATTCTCTCTCTCCTTCCCTTCCTTCCTCCCTCCTCCCTTTCTCTGTCAAATAAATAAAATATTGAAGAAAAAAATCTTATTTGTCGGCAAAATAAATAGCATTAAGAAAGGAAACCCAAAGCTGGGTGTGGTGGCGCACGCCTTTAATCCCATCACTTGGGAGGCAGAAGTAGGAGGATCACCATGAATTCGAGGCCACCCTAAGAATACATAGTGAATTCCAGGTCAGCCTGGGCTAGAAAGAAAGAAAGGAAACCCAAACTGGGGGTAGCCTAACAGTTTTTAATTAGGTTGCTGTGGTATAGAACTTTCTAGAAATGTACATGTTTGGGGTATATGTGGACCAAAGCCTTATGCATGCTGATGATACACTCTACCACCGAACTACATATCCTGCCCCAAGAAATGTGTAGTTAATCATACAAATTTACCCCTTTGTTAAAGCTAGGAAGATCTGCTAAAGGTACCAAGGCCATGATAGGCTGAAGCTATGATAGGCATCTTGTCTTAGGCAACAGTGACCAAAAATGATCCAAAGTAAAAGTCTCAGCACTAAAGGCTACACTGGGGAAACTTAAGCTTAGTCAAAAAATATAAGAAAGGGGGGAAAGAGCCAGAAAGGGGAACAGAAGGCTGAGTCAAGGAATCAGGAACCAAAGTGGAAACGAGGAAAGTCAGATGAAGAGAAGAATGGCGTTAGCCATGAATGGTGTGGGATTGAATGCTCCAGGTTTACTTTACTGGCTTTTAGCCATATGGGTTCTTGGTGAGAAAATTAAATTTTTTAAAAAAAAATTTATTTATTTGAGGGAGAAAAAGAGGCAGATAGAGAATAGGCACATCAGGGCCTCCAGATTCTGCAAATGAACTCCAGACACATGGGTCTTGGGGAGTTGAACCTAGGTCCTTTGGCTTTGTAGGCAAGTACCTTAACCACTAAGCCATCTCTCCAACTCGACTTTTTTGTTTTGTTTTGTTTGGTTTTTTTTAAACATGGTTCATGTAGCCGAGGCTGGCCTCAGAGTCATTATGTAGCTAAGTTTGACCTTAAATTCCTGATCCTCCTGCCTCTACTTCCCTAATGCTAAGATTACTGGCATGTACCACTATGCGTAGCTCAGAATGTTTTTCCCTAAGTGCAGTAGAGAAGTAAAAGGTGGAGCCATAGTTTCTGAGAATGTGAGACTTTTTCCTGGCTGAAAGCATATGACCCAGTAGAGAGAAGAGCAAAGATGGCTGTGTGCATGAGTGTCTAATGGTGGGGCTGTTTTCCTACTGTGTAGTTAATAGATGGATAGTCAGTTACTGGTTACAATGGAAGGGTTCAGGTAAGGGTTTCCACAGCCATTCTTCCAGGTGATCGAGGTATAGCAGGGAGCACAACAGAGTCGCCCTTTCCCAGTCAGTATGAAGAAGCAGACCCTGCTATAGACAGGATAGTGCATCCTAGATCACATAAGTGCCATGGGTGGAAAATAGAGTAGTATAAATGGACAGAATGAACAAGACTTAAGGAAATGGGTGATGCTTTACTTGGAGTGGTCAGTAAAGGCCTGACAACATCTGAGAAAAACTTGGAGAAGGTGAGAGAGAATGAATAAAAAGAAAGCAGTGAAGGAGGAGCATTCTAGGCAGGATCCTGCAAGTGAAGGCCCTGATAAGACAGATGGACTGTTAGGTGTGGTCAAGAAATAGCAAGGAGGCAGGTCAGAGCCAAGTGAGGTAAGGGCAAAGTAATCTAAGAGGAATGAGGAACTAGGTAATGTGAGGCCTGATAAATTCGTGAAGTAAGACAGGCCTTTACTGGGTTGTGTGTGAGATGAAGAACCACTGGGAAGTTGTTTTAAACATAAGATCTGGGGATCTGAACTCAGGTCCTCACGTTTGTGTAGCAAGCACTTTATCCACTGAGCCATCTCTCTACCCCTCTTAATGTTGTTGGTGTTAGTTCTTTCAGATTTTCTTTTGTCTTCCTCCCTCCCTCCCTACTACCTACCTGTCTTCCTTCCATCTTATGAGGACAGAATTTACTGATTTCCTCAGCTAATGGATATGAGAAAGGAGGAGTTATATTTTACTGAGATACAGTGTTTTGCACATTCAGAAAGGAAAACAGTAGCTTTAGACATCTTGAGTTTGAGATTCCTTCTAGACATTGAGATGGAGATGTTGAGTATACTGTATGTTCACAGTTAAGATGTCTGAGCTGGAAAAACAAATTTGGGTATGTGAAGGAAAGACAGGAGCATAACTGTAGTGCAGTGTACAGTATGACACCAACAGAAAACAAGATTTGTAGAATATGCGAGAATAGATGTTAGTCCTAGAGGTTAGGAAGCCCCTTGGTCTAATCTGTCACCCATTTGAATACTTTCTGGAGTTCTGCTCTAGAGATGTGGCCAGGGGTCCACTGAAACACATGGAACACCATGTTGTCTTTCAGATAACAGGCATCACCTAAGAGAGTTTAGCAGAAATATGGCATAATCATATTCATTTAAATAGGTACTTTTCAGATTGCACAGGATGGCCTTTTAAAAAACTTCCAGGAAATGGCTTAGCAATTAAGGCGCTTGCCAGCAAAACCAAAGGACCCGCATTTGACTCCCCAGGGCCCACGTAAGCCAGATGCACAAAGGGTGCACGCATCTAGAGTTTGTTTGCAGTGGCTAGAGGCCCTGGTGTGCCCATACTCTCTCTCTCTCTTTCTCTCTCTCTACCTGCCTGTTCTGTATCTCTCTCTCAAATAAATAATTAAATTAAATAGTTTAAAAATTTCCAGCTCATGATGATCTGATACTTTGGCAAAGAACAATACAAATGAATTACCAGGAAAAAAATAAATTGCAAGCCAGGTGTGTTGGTGCACACCTTTAATCCCAGCACTCGGGAGGCAGAGGTAGGATTGCTGTGAGCTCAAGGCCATCCTGAGACTATAGAGTGAATTCCAGGTCAGCCTGGGTTAGAGTGAGACCCTACCTCATAAAACCAGGGAAAAAATAATAAAAAATAAAATAGACTAAAATGCAAACCAAATGTTTTATTAAATCCAACAGGCATTGAATTACTATTAAATTGCTTATTCTTGCTGGGCCTGATGATTCATGCCTATGATCTCAGCACTCAAGAGGCTGAGGTAGGAGGATCACCATAAGTTCAAGGCCATCCTGGGCTACAGTGAGGCTGCCTGAAAAAAATTTAAAAAATAAACTTACTGTCAATTTCTATATGTATCTTGTAGACTAGTAGCAAACTGTTCATGATCCAGCACTTGTATAGATGACACTGTGAATAGCACTGTCTGATATGGAATATACTGATAGTAGCAATAGAAATATGGAAATGTCTGTAGACGTTTTATCATTTGGGAGCTAACCCCTCCCCCCCCCCGACAAAAAAAAAAGCAGTCATGTTTGCTGAGCAGTTTGAGTGGCCTAAGACAGTACAGTATACCAGATACTGTAGGGTGGTTCTGACCCTGGATGGGTATAGTTTATTTTAACCACTTTTTTTTTTTTTCCTTTTTTGAGGTGTGATCTCACTCTAGCCCAGGCTGACTATGTAGTCTCAGGTTGGCCTTGAACTCACAGTGATCCTCCTACCTCTGCCTCCTGAGTACTGGGATTAAAGGTGTGCGCCACAACACCCAGCTTTATTTTCGCTGTCCTTTGATTAAACAAGTTTGATTATTTGTCTTAGTTTTAGTGGTAATAGACATCGCAAAGTATTTAGGCTGAAACATCTCTCAGAGTAGAGTAGCCTCAGTTGACTTGATTTCAAGATCATGTGAGAACCAGCTTGGTCATTTCAGCATATAGGTTAGGAGAAACTAACCAGTGCAGCCTGGTAGCATAGTTCTGCTATGCCAGCACTCAAGCTGCTAATGCAGGAGGATCTCAAGTGGAAGGCTTACCTGGGCTTACAGAGTTAGTCCAAAGGTCAGCCTGGGTAAGTGAACAAAGCAATGTCTCAGAAAGCAAACAAGGCTATATCTTAGTGGTAAAGTACTTACCTAACATGTGTAAGGCCCCAGGTTCATTCCCCAGTACTGTCAAAATGATTTTTTTTTTTTTTGAAAGTAAGACAGTGTGGTTTGAATGTGAATATATGTCTCCCATTGACCTCAGGGATTTATGATTAAGGTTACCCTTCCTACCTATCTCCAGCATGTGTCACTGGGAGCAGATCTTATAGTCCAGCCCTAAAGTGTGTTCAGGACTGTTTTTGTTTTGTTTTTGCCTGAGGTAGGATCTTGCTCTAGTCCAGGCTGACCTGGAATTGACTATGTAGTCTCAGGGTGGCCTTGAACTCACGGTGATCCTCCTACAGGAGCTCTGTGTCCCGAGTGCTAGGATTAAAGGCATGCGCCACCACGCCCAGCTCTGAGCCAGTTTTCAGCTCTAGCTGTTTGTGCTTGCTGGCTATTGGTTTTTCTCTCTCTGCTGTGGATGCTAAGTGAAACAGCTTCCTCTGCCATAATGGAGCATCCCCTGGATTCTGTAAGTGTGAAATAAACCCTTTCCTCCCATAAGCTGCTTCTGGTTGGATGTTTGTCCTGGCAATGAAAAGTAACTGCAGTGTCAGCTCTCTGAATTGGCTCAACAGAAATGAATAGCCTGACTAGTCCTTTTTTTAAAATTTTATTTTATTTATTTGACAGTGACAGAGAAAGAAGCAGAGAGAGAGAGAGAGAATGGGCACGCCAGGGCTTCTAGCCACTGCAAACAAACTCCAGACACATGTGCCCCCTTGTGCATCTGGCTAATGTGGGTCCTGGAGAATGGAGCCTCAAACCGGGGTCCTTAGGTTTCACAGGCAAGCGCTTAACCACTAAGCCATCTCTCCAGCCCCTGACTAGTCCTTTTATACAGCTAGTACATAAGGCTGCCCTAGGCCTGATAGAACCTAGAGTTGGCTTCTTGGCTTTTCTGTTCTTTCTTTCTTTCGTTCTTTTCTTTTCTTTTCTTTTTGTGTGTGTGTATGTATGTTTGTTCCTTTTTTCTCCTACTCAGAAGCACCCCTAATTGAGAAGATAACGTTCTCCCGAATTTGTGTTCCACTCTGTGTTTTGGAAGACCTGAACTTTACAGTGAAAATGAATATACTTGTTTTGCAAGATATTGGCTTGCCAAGTATGTTATTTAGTCAAGCCCCTGTTTTGCTTGGCTAAAAACAGACCTTGTCTGTCACAAGAAGCAGGAGTCCACTTTAGTTGGCTGTGGTCTACACCCCACCCCTCCCTAACCTACCTATTGTACGTGAACTGGTTTGTCAAGTTGTGGGCTAGAATAATAAGAGGGTGCTTTCAGGTCAGAGCCCATATTCTGAGAGTAGCTGATACATTCAAAAGTTATTTTTTTTGAACTCTGAGTGAGGAGTCATTCATTACAGGATGGCTCTTGAATATGCAATTGGAATGTAGCTGTACATCAGCTAATCCAACCCCTTGTCGCAGTCAAGTATATGAGTTTCTCACTAGGGCAGTCATTGCATGTATTGGAAGGAAGGTCAAAAAGAGCTAACTTGGCTGCATATGCCATTACTCAGAGATAATACTAAGATTATGTAATAGTGGGTATGTTCAGCCAGTCTACTGTGTTGAGAAGGAACCTGTGGGCTCTTTGGGGTGCCAGTAATTAATCTGCTAGTTAATGGTTCAGTAAAAGTCCTGAAGAAGGGTTGGGTGTCAGGCATCATTTTTATCCTAATTTTTTTTTGGGGGGGGGTGTTCGAGGTAGGGTCTCACTCTAGCCCAGGCTGACCTGAAATTCACTATGTAGTCTCAGGGTGGCCTGGAACTCTACATAATCCTCCTACCTCTGCCTCCCGAGTGCTGCAGTTAGAGGCTTGTGCCATCATGCCTGGCATATCCTAATTCTTGTTTGGAGTGGATAGCCTCAGAGAAGTGAGACAAGAGTTAGTTACTGTTACTGGTGAATAGTGCTTCCCTCAAGTCTGCTACTAGCTAGAATCAACTGAAAGTTGGATTGTATTCTGTCTTTTCTGGGTACAACAGAACAGTTTTTTGACTTTGTACTTTTAATGTTGTTTAACAGTAGATGTGTCTGTTATGTCTGCCAGTTTTAGGGACAAGTCTGAAAACTTGTACAGTAGACATGGGAGCAAAGAAACCTGGTTGAGGTTCTGGCCAGGGTAAGTGATAGGACTGAGCTCTTGGAGATCATAGCCGGGACAGGATGTGCTGGGAGGTTAGAAGGTTTATTTGATGTCTTTGAAGATCTTGGAAAGCCAATTTTATTAACCGATGTCTAGGTTAGGAACTAGGAAAGTCTTAAAAGCAAATAAAGGAATACTTACAGAGGGAGGAGAAAGGTACAAAATCATTGTTACAAATGGTACAAAGAATCTTTTTCAGCCACTGAATACTTGGGTATATTGGATCTACTTAAAGGTATAGGCTTCAAGTAAGTATTATTGAATATTGAAATGGTAGTGACACAGTAGTTGGTTAAAATGTATAAGGAGGGGTTTGAGAGTTGGCTCAGTAAAGTTCATTTGCAGTGGCAGAAGGCCCTGGTGCACTCATTCATTCTCTTTCTCTCTCTTTCAAATAATAAATATTTGTAAAAATGTATACGAAAATTAATATAAATTATGTTGAAAATGAGACTCCATTTGGAACTTTAAGGTGTATCTTTAGGAAATAGATAAGACACTGGTAATTCTCTGTTGTTTTTTTTTTTTTTTTTCAAGGATGGTCTCACTAGCCCAGGCTGACCTGGAACTCACTGTGTAGTCTTAGGGTGGCCTTGAACTCACAGCAGTCCTCCTTACCTCTGCCTCCCAGTTGCTAGGATTAAAGGTGTACCATCATGCCTGACTTGACATTGGTAATTCTTTTTTTTTTTTTTAAGAGAGTGAGATTGAATTGGTGCACCAGGGCCTCAGCCATTGCAGTTGAACTCCAGATGCTTGCACCACCTAGTGCGCATGTGTGACCTTGCACTTGTATCACCTTTGTACGTCTGGCATACATGGGATCTGGAGAGAGATTGAACATGGGTCCTTAGGCTTCTTAGGCAAGTGCCTTAACCACTGAAGCCATCTCTGTAGTCCTGACATTGGTAATTCTGATGCAAGAACTAAAGTAGAAAGAATGTTATGGAGACTTCCAACTGTAAAAATGAGCAGGATAAGTTGAATATATTAGATAGAAAGCTGGTATGCTAGTGCTGAGTTGTATAGGACCGCTCATTTAAATCTCATATTACAGATAAGGAAAGTGAAGTCCAAAGAAGTAAAATAACATTTCTACAATTGGTGGAAGGATGAAGGCTTTAGTGCCTCCAGAATGTCCATCTGTCTTATATAAAAAATCTTGCTACTGAGTATTAAGTAACAGCTGATAATATTTAGTGTCAGCTTGGCTACATAGTGAATTCCAGGTCAGCCTGAGCTACATTAAGACCCTACCTTGAAAAATAAACAAACAAAAAAGCCTAAGAGGCTGGGCGTGGTGGCGCACGCCTTTAATCCCAGCACTGGGGAGGATCGAGGTGGTAGGATCACCATGAGTTAGAGGCCACCCTGAGACTACATAGTGAATTCCAGGTCGGCCTGAGCTAGAGTGGAACCCTACCTCGGGGGGAGGGGGGCGGACCTAAGAAAAACAAGCTGTGAATTTACTATTTAGAAGCATAAACTTACACAATTGAAAGTCAACCTGCCTGGCCATGTAGCTCAGTAGTAGAGCGCATGCTTAGCATGTGAAAGGCCCTGGATACAATCTTCAGTGCCCAGACGGCAAAAGGAATAACAACCCCCACAATTCTACAAATGTAAGAAGCCAAGCCTGGAAAAGAGCCAGAAAGCAAGTGTGGACCATCTCCTTGGAGAAAGAAAAGTCACAGTATGGAAGAATGTCATGACATGACCACCACAGGTTCAACTGTTGAGTTTCTCTTTTGTGATGTATGGGAAACACAAAACTGCTGGTAAGGTCCATCACCAAGGTCACAGTTTCTGGATTACAATTTCCCGGACAGTACATGACTAGAGACTTCTTTAAAAAAAAATTTTTTTTTAATTTTGATTTTTTTTTTTTTTTGGTTTTTCGAGGTAGGGTCTCACTCTAGTTCAGGCTGACCTGGAATTCACTATGTCGTCTCAGGGTGGCCTCGAACTCATGGCAATCCTCTTACCTCTGCCTCCCAAGTGCTGGGATTAAAGGCGTGCACCACCACGCCCAGCTTCAAATTTTGATCTTTTGAGGTAGGGTCTCGCTCTAGCCCAAGCTGACTTGGAACTTACTATGTAGTGTCAGGGTGGACTCAAACTCACAGGAATCCTCCTACTTCTGCCTCCCAAGTACTGGGGTTAAAGGCGTGTGCCACCATTCCTGGATAAAAAAAATTTGGGGGTGGGATTTTTTAAATTTTTCTCTGTTTTGGTTTTTCAAGGTAGAGTCTCGCTGTGGTCCAGGCTGACCTGGAATTCACTGTGTAGTCTCAGGGTGGCCTCGAACTCAGCAATCCTCCTACTTCTGCCTCCCAAATGCTGGGATTAAAGGTGTGAGCCACCACGCCCCCGGTTTAAAAAATAATTTATTGGGCTGGAGAAATGGCTTACTGGTTAAGGCACTTGTCTACAAAGCTAAAGGACCCATGTTCAATTCTCCAGGACCCACATAAGCTAGATGCACAAGGTGTCGTTTGCATCTGAAGTTCATTGCAGTAGCTAGAGGTCCTGGCTTGCCCATTTTCTCTCCCCCTGCCACCCTTTCACTCTCTCTCAAAAATAAAATATTTTTTAAAATTATTTATTTATTTGAGAGAAAGAGGGAGATACAGAGAATGGGTGTGCCAGGTCATGTAGCCACTGCAAATAAACTCCAACTGCATGCACCACCTTGTGCATCTGTCTTTACATGGCCATGGGTGAATCAAACCTAGGTTCTTTGGCTTTGCTGGCAAGCACCTTAACCTCTAAGCCATCTCTCTAGTCCCTAAAGTCTTCTTAAGTATGCCAGTTGTGGTGGTGCATGCCAGCAGGAAATTGCTGAAGAGGTGGAGGCAGCAGGGTCAAGAAATAGTCATGAAGCCAAAGTGGCATCTGCAAGTGGCTGGGAATTCCCAAATCCTGAAGCATGGCTTAATGCGATGCTATGAAGGAGAAGGAGAAAGGTGATCAGTACACGGAGCAGCTTTCACACTGAGATGCTCCATCCAAGCAGGTTTTGTGGGCCGCTCATGTGTGATCACCAGGTACCCAGCTGTGGGCGATGAGAATCCCAAGAGCAGAGCGTGGGAAAGATCACACAAGCCTACGTAGGAGTTATTCATACAGGTAATCCAAAAAATAATACGGAAGGGGTGGAGCAAAACTAAAAGTCCCTTTCTAAGAAGTATTTTAGGCCTGGAGAGATGGCTCAGTGGTTAAGGCACTTCTCTACAAAGTGTAATGACCCAGATTCAATTCCCCAGCACCCATGTAAGCCAGATACACAAGGTCACACATGTGTCTGGAGTTCATTTGCAGTGGCTGGAGGTCCTGGCATCTCTCTCTCTCTCTCTCTCTCTCTTTGCCTTCTCTCTCAAGTAAAAAAAAAAAAAAAAACTTCTAGTAATTTGAAATTATTAACAGTGCCTTTTGTAGTGGAGCTTGAACCCAGGGCCTTAAGCACAGTAAATAAGTACTCTACCACTGAGCTACATCCCACCACTTTTCATTTTTTAATTAAATTTACTTTTTTATTGATAACTTCCATAATTATAGACCCATGGTACTTTCTTTTTTCTTTTTTTTTGAGACAGGGTCTTGCTAGGTAATCCAGACTCATTTGCAATTCACCCCTTCTGCTTCAGGCTCCCAAGAAGCTGGGATTTAGACATGTGCCACCATGCCTAGCTAACAGTGCCTTTAATGGACTGTTCATAGTCTGAAATAAGGTATGTGAGAGCTGTACATGAATGAGCTCATAGTAGCAGCACCGTACCACCTCTAAGACTGAGTGCTTTCAGGATATATTAAGCATTCCAAACACCCAACTTTTAAAAATATCATTTTCCTACATTGCAAATATCTGTTTTTGAAATCCAAAGTCAATCAAAGTGAAAATTCATCCATGTGAATTGCTTCATTTATATGTCTAAAAAGGATATTAAGACTCTTTCATATCACAAATTTCATGGTGAATCCCATTAATAACAGGCACTTATCCTAACTTTCAAATTCTCAGTATGTTTGACAAGTGTCACATCTGTTGTTTTAATAAATTTAGCAACTAGCTGGGGCTATAGCTCAATGGTGAAATGCTTGCCTAGAATGTACAATGGCTAGGTTCAATCTAATTGTTGAGGAAAAGAAAATAGCCCAGGTTTGTAATCCCAGCACTTAAGAGCTGGAAGTAGGAAGACCCAGGGCTTTGAGGTCATCCTCAGCCACATAACAAGTTCAAGGCCAGCTTGGACCACATGAAACTCTGTCTCAAAAAACAAATGTCAGGTGTGGTAACACTAGCTGTTAATCCGGGCACTAGGGAGGCAGAGGTAGGGGGATTGCCATGAGTTCAAAGCTACCCAGAGACCACACAGTGAATTCCAGGTCAGCCTGGACTAGAGTGAGACCCTCTCTTGAAAAAAAAAAAAAAAGAAAAGAAAGTAACTTATAACTTGGTCATAGAATAGACAGCAGGTATAGTCAATGGAAACAGGTAGTATTCCTGGGTGTTTTTAATAGCTGTGCGTAGCATTTTCTGCCTCCTGTGTGCTGTCCCATTAAGCTCGTGATCACTGCTGTGTGGTGAGGCTTCTGGTAGATTACTTTCAGGACAGAGGAGCTGCTTTCTGTTGTCTTTCAAGCAGCTCCATGTTGTGTTTTGAGCTCTTGTATTTGCATTTTGCAGTGTTTTCCTATCTTCAAATATTTTTAAGTTGCCACATCTAAGTTTTTGTTCTTCTCTATGAAAGTGGCCCAACTTTCACTGCTTCCACATGCTATAGTGAAAAAACTTAGGAGGGGGAAACCATTAAGCTAAACTCATTGCATTTTTGTTAAAAAAAAAAAAAAAGCAAACTGCCTCAAAAAGAGGGAACTGAAAGGGGAGGAAATCTACTTCAAGTCAGAAAGTGCGTAGAGATTTTTGTTATGTTCCCAAGTTGTTTTTATTTAAGTGACTACAAAGTGAGCTGTCCCTGTGTTTGCACTGTGGGGGAAAAAAGAAACAACCACCAGCACCAGAACCTAAACACCTGATTAACAGGCACACATGTTCACGTATGTGTGTTTTACCCCCCCCAAGGGACCCAGGCCAAGCTGCTAACCTTACCTGCAGAGTAGAATATGAGGGAAACAAGGAGTGAAAAGGACTTAGATGGCTGAGGGGATGGCTCAGTGTTGAAAGGTGCTGGCCGCAAACAAACTCTAGGTGCATGCGCCACTCTGTGCATCTGGCTTTACGTGGGTCCTGGGGAACTGAACCCGGGTCGTTAAGCTTCCCAGGGAAGCACCTTAACCACTAATTACTAGAAGTTATTCTTATCTGCAGAAATTGTTTACCCCTTTCATATTTGGTCTCCACTCAGAATAGTGGGAGCAAGGTTAATCTGGTGATAATGATAATGTAATTTCACTGTAACTCATCTTGAGCATGATGAATAAGGGTGGTAGGTACTGACAGTGTTTAAGAATGCAAACTTTATTGCCAGACTCCTAACTCCTACCTGCTTGGCACAATTACTTGAATTTGCATTGTTACTATGAAGATTGAATGGGATAATATACTTAGTGCATGCATATAAGTACAGTGAACAATGGTGGTGGTTGATAACTAGGATAGTCTTTTGACATCCAAAATAATGTCAGCAGCAACAGGAAGTATTTTGCTTTTCTTCCGCAGTCAACTCTCAGGCCACCCCCTCCCCACCCTCAGGTCTAGACTGTTGCTTTCTCCTTTCGTGAGCCACTGTCTTCCGAGTAAATGCCTCAGTCTTGTGATCATTCGTTGGTCTCAGCTAAAGTGACGAGAGAAAGTGTTCTGCTTTAAGTGGGGTAGACAGTGACAATGCACTCTAATTACAAAACGAAGCATAACATTTCTGCCTAATTATGTGGGCCATAAGTACATAAAAGCAACAGCTTCCACTGCTCACTTAGTGGTAAAATTAGAATTCACTCATTAGCACCTATTCCATTAGAAACACTCTGCCCTAAGTGTGCAGGGGGCGGAGGCAGCTGGGAGGAAAGTAGACAAAGTTCATAAGAAGTGGAGAAGACAGGGAGCTCATGGTGTGTTAGAACACTGATGTGGAAGGAGGAGGAAGAGACGGAGCATCTGGCCCAGGGTACAGGTCTGTGCACAGAGGGGAGAAGAGGGAATATTAGTGGCTGTAATTTCAGACAAGAAGATCAACATGGGTCTTACCTGAAAAGGTGACATTTGGGTACTTTATTTGTATTAATTTTATTTTTTTAAAATATATTTTATTTGTTTATTTGAGAGGGAGAGGAGAGAGAGAGAATGGGCACGCCAGGGCCTCCAGCCACTGCAAACAAACTCCAGAAGCATGCACTCCTTATACATCTGGCTTATGTGGGTCTTGGAGAGTCAAACCGGGATCCTTTGGCTTTGCAGGCAAACGCCTTAACTGCTAAGCCATCTCTCCAGCCCATATTTGTATTAATTTTAAACAGTTCTGGAGCAACATAAGAGTCAAACATTTTTTGGTATTTATCTTAATGTGCAATATAGGTATTTGCAATGCAATATTGTCTTTTCCTTCTAGTCCTAGTTTGTTATAGGTTTTGGCCATAAAGCACCTGATTTTTTTTTTTTTTTTTGGCACCTTTCCTCATTCATTTAGGTGATTATGTGGTTTTTGCCCTTTATTTTGCTAATATGGCATATTACATCAATTGATTTTTTTTAGACATAATCTTTTTTATTTTTTTTTTAATTTTTTTTGTTTGTTTATTTTTATTTATTTATTTGGGAATGACAGAGAAAGGGAGAGAGAGAGAGAATGGGCACGCCAGGGCCTCCAGCTACTGCAAACAAACTCCAGACACGTGCGCCCCCTTATGCATCTGGCTAACGTGGGTCCTGGGGAATTGAGCTTCGAACCAGGGTCCTTAGGCTTCACAGGCAAGCGCTTAACCACTAAGCCATCTCTCCAGCCCACATCAATTGATTTTTGCATGTTATAGTTATCTACTTGCTCATGGGGTATAATCCTTTTCTTCATGTTGGATTCTTTTTTTTTTAAGGTATTTTTTTAAGGTTTATGCATCCAAATTCCATAGGAAATGTTATACATTTCATATTTCTATATTGCTCTGTAGCTTTCTTGTTTGTGATGTTTTTGGCTGTGTAATAGTGGCCTCATAAGATGGATTGGAAAGTGTTTCTTCTAATTTTTGAGTTTGTGAAAAATGAATGTTACTTCATCTTTAAATGAATTTACCAGGAAAGTTATTGGGCTTGAGCTTTTCTTTGTATGAAGTTCTGAATACCCTTAAAATCAAGTTAGGGGCTGGGACCTAGGTCCTTGGGCTTCGCAGGCAAGCACCTTAACCATTAAGCCATCTCTCCAGCCCCAAGTCTCAGCCTTTACAGTTTTTATGATGCATTTTATTTAGCCTGGAATATCAAACTGTAATTTTAGTCTGTATAATAATCAATGATGTATTTTACAGTTTTAAAAAATCATATTTACTTTGAAACCAGTGTGTATTTTACACTCACGGCACATCTCGAATCCCTCTTCAAGTGCTGATGGCCACATATCAGTGGCATCCGCATGGGACAGACCAGCTCTAGCCCTGCAGGAACTGTTTCACTTCCTAAAAGGCAGTTCGAGCATCAAGGAATGTCTGACAGGCTAACCTAGTTCCAGCACAGCGCTGGGGAGAAAGGCTCAGACAGCCTCTCTCAGGCGTGACCTTTCTGGGCTCTGTTTCCTCATCCGCAGGGTGAACACAGCCAGCGTCAGACTGCCCAGAAGCACAGGGCTCCAGGCCAGGTACACCTCTATTACCACTGGAAAAGCCTACCAGGACTTCATTGTTATTATTGACAATTTTCAGAATATACTTTGACCAGAATCCCCTCCCATTACCTTCTCTTATCCCCTTTTTACTGGATCTTTTCTTCTTTGCAACTAGCCCCTCTTTTGTTTTGACCTTTTTCCCCTCCTCCATCATCCATGATGGAGGTCTTGACAAGGTAACATCAGCTGCTTTGATGTCACAAATGCAACGGCCTGCTTCCTGTCACGTTTCAAAGAACTCCTCCCTGTTCTGTGGCTCTTACATTCTTTCCATGCCTTCTGCAATGTTCCCTGAGCCTTGGAGGACATGTAGAGATGTCTCATTTAGTGCTAAGCACTCAGAAGTCACTTATTTTCAGAACTTTAATGAGTTTTGTGTCTCCCTAGTAGTCACTGCCATCTGTACAAAGAAGCTTCTTTGGGCTAGAGAGATGGTTTAGCGGGTAAGGCACTTGCCTGCGAAGGCTAAGGACCCAGGTTCACTTCCCTAGTACCTACGTAAGCCAGATGCACAAGGCAGACACATGTGTCTGGAGTTTGTAGTGGCTAGAAGCCCTGGCATGCCTGTTCTCTCTCTCTCTCTGCCTCTTTCCCCCTTCCCTTCCCCCCTCCCTCTCAAGTAAATAAATAAAATATTTTTTAATATTTTTTTAATGAAGAGGCTTCTTTGAGCAAAGGTGAGAGCAGCTGTAAACTGTGGGCATAAACGCACATATTTATAGGTCAGTTTGATGGGCACAACATATTTGTTTGGCCAAACAACAGTAGTAGTTTCTTCCTAGGGCTTATGACCCTTCCAGCCTTAAGCTTTTGGTTAGGTTTCCAGTCCCAAGCATGAACTCCCTCCCATACAGTGAACTCAAATCCAATCACATTTGGGTTGCATAGCAGTCATGCCACTATGGCACCGGTGGGCACATCTTGCCTGGCTGGCTGGGTGTGTAGTTTGCAGGGCCTTTCAGAGGTTTTTAGGCACCTTTGTTTCGGTGCTGCCAGCATAACCTCCCATGGGGATGAGCAAGACTCGCTCTTGAGGTTTCCTGTGAGTGTGCAGAAGCAGAACCGAAACTACCCTTCCTGCTTACCAGCAGCTTTAGAGAGGAAGAGAAAAGCCAGCGTGGGGAAAGGGATGCGGGTGTTGTGCCTTTTATGACAGCCAGAGAGAGAGAAGAGAATTGGCACACCAGGGCCTCTGAGAGCCCCTGCAGTTGAACTCCAGACACCACCTTGTGCATCCTTAGTGCCTTACTTGCTAAGCCATCTCTCCAACCTGGGTGTTGAACTTTTAACCATGAACCTAATGAGTAAGAAGCAGGAAACAGAAGTCTTCCTGGTATTAACTGTTCTTTTTCTGAATTACTGACTTTGCATCTCTATCCTTTTTTGAACTGTATTTTTTCTTTCTTTTTTTAACTTATTTGTTTGCAAGCAGAGTGAGCTGCAGAAGAGATACAGAGAGAGTGGATGCACTAGAGCCTCCGGCTGCTGCAAACAAAGTCCAGATGCACGCACCGCTGAAAGCTGGTCATGAGGGTGCATGTGTGTCAACTTAGGGGGCAGAGATAGGAGGATCAGGAGTACAGAGTCATCCTCAGCTTACATAGCAAGTTTAAGGACAGCAGGGGGTGACACAAGACTGTTTCATCCCTACTCCCTTATATATTACCAAAATGAGTTGGAAAATATACACTTTCTCTTATATATTCAGTGTTATATATACTTGTATAGTGTTTATTGCATATTTAAAGGATAAATAATGTTTTATGTGGATGTCTGGGGATTGGGGAAGGCTATGAGATGTACTTCCTTTGTTGTGTTTTTGAGGTAGGGTTTCACTGTAGCTCAGGCCAACCTGGAGCTCACTCTCTAGTCCTATGCTTGCCTCATAGTCATCCTCCTACCTTTGCCTCCCCAGTGTCGGGATTACAAGTGTGCACCGCTATGCCTGACAAGATGTTTTTTAAAATTGTTTATTTATTTATTTATTTGAGAGAGAGGCAGATAGAGAGAGAATGGACATACCAGGGCCTCTAACCGTTGCAAATGAAGTCCAGACACATATGCCACCTTGTACATCTTGCTTACATGGGTACTGGAGAATCAAACCCAGATCCTTAGGCTTCACAGGCAAGTCCCTAAACCACTAAGCCATCTCTCTAGCCCAGTATATACTTTTAAAAAATATATTTTATATATTTGCGAGGAAAGAGAGAGAAAGAAAAAAAAAAAGAATATGGGCATGCTAGGGCCTCTAGCCAGTGCAAGCGAACTCTAGATGCATGTGCCACTTTGTGTATCTGGCTTTATATGGGTAGGGGAATTGATCCCTGGTTGTCAGGCTTTTCAGGCAAGCACCTTAACTGCTGAGCCATCTCTCCAGCCTATGGTGTACTTTTTATTATTGAGTAGCAGTCAAAAAAGTAAAGTTTCCACTTTAGGTTCTATACCTAGCAGTAATGTTTTTGGATTTTATGATGGGAACATGTTTGGTGTCCTTAGGTATACTCACTGTTTTTAAGTGATAGTGTCTTTTCTACCCCTCCGAGCTCTGAATAAGAATTTCAGTTACTTTACTGGTTTGCTAATAGTTGGTACTGAGTGATTTAAGATTTTTAATCTGGAAGAAATGAAATTTTATATTATCATGATTATAGTTTTCACAAGGTTTATTACTAATGAGATTGAATTTTATTTTATGTATTTTGGACTATTATATTTCCTCTTAAAACACATAACTTTTTATAATTTTTTTTTTTTGCTTGTTTTTCTACTTATGTGGTGGTTTGATCAGATGACCCCTGTAGACTCCTATGTCTTGAATATTTGGCTCCAGGTGGTGGAAATTTTGGAGGTGGAGCCTGTTGGAGGAGGTGTGTTGCTGGGGGCGGGCTTTGGGGTGTTATAGCTGTTTTCCCCCTTGTCAGAGCTCAGCTTGCTCTCTTGCTGCTTCGGCAAGCTGCTGTGGCAAGAAGTGATGTCCAGCCTCCACCCTACCATCCTTCCCCGCTGTGCTGAAACTTCTCAAGACTGTAAGCCACATCAAACCCTTTCCTCCCGTCAGCTGCTTCCGGTTGGGTGTTTTGTCCCGGCAACAAGAAGGTAATTACTACAACTTAGCTATTTGTCTTTCTTTCTGATTGTAGTGCACACATACTATATCCATTGAGTCTTTGTCACTTGGGGGATTTATTTAACATGCATGTGTGTGTTGTGTATATATGTGTGTACAGATACATGCACCCCATGTGTGCAAGTGTGGAATCCAGGGGTAATGTAGGGTAGGGTATCTCCCTCTATATCTCATCTGTGAGTGTCCTTGAAATGGAGTCTCTCTCTCTGAACCCAGACCTGCTGTTTTTATTATTATTATTATTTGTTTGTTTGCTTGCTTGCTTGTTTGCAAGATCCAGTGAGCTCTGATCTTCACTCCCTACAGGACAGGAGTTAAAGCCGTGTGAAATGCCCTGCTGTTTATGTGAGTCACGGGAAATTGAATGCAGGATGAATTAGACCCCTTTGGGTCCTCGTGCTTTCATGGCAAGCACTCTTAACCACTGAGCCATCTTTCAGCCCCTCTAACGTTTTTCAATAAAACTGTATATGTTTATGTATATGTGTGTGTGTGTATATATATATATCTTTATATTTTATTTTTATTTTTTTTTGTTTTCCGAGATAGGGTCTCACTCTAGCTCAGGCTAACGTGGAATTCACAATGTAGTCTCAGGGTGGCCTCGAACTCATGGCAATCCTCCCATCTCTGCCTCCCAAGTACTGGGATTAAATACATGCACCATCACACCCAGCATTATTATCTTCTTTTTAAAGGATTATGCGTGTTTAAAAAATTTATTTCTAGGTACTATATATGTTATTTTTTTTTGAAGCAGGGTCTTACTCTAGCCCAGGATGACCTGGAATACACTCTGTAACTCCCCAGGCTAGCTCAGACTCATCTTACTGCCTTCTTCATGCAGGATTAAAGGTGTGGGCCACCACACCTGGCCTACCATATACTTTTCATTGCCATGATAAATAATGTGCTTATACACATTTTAAAAAATATACTTTTTCTCTACCTCTTTCCTACTGTCCCTGTTTTCTTTCTTCACCCTCTTTTCCTTCTTTCTCTCTTTGTAGCCCAGGATGACCTAACTCCAACTTAGACTAGGCCTGAACCCGAGATCCTCCTGCCTGTAGTCTCCTGACTGCTGGATTCTATGCCTGTGCCACCATGCCCAGTTAAAATATGTTTGGAACTGGTCGTTATTGACATTTGCGGCTGACTTGTTTTCTATATGCCGTATATTTTTCATTTCTCATTTCTCCTTTTACTTCCCTCTTTTGTGATAGATAATTTCTATCACCAAAAAAGTGCCTCATTTTGAGTCCCTCCTATTTTGAAAATTATTTTAAGCTTGGTATGGTGGCTCATGCCTTTAATTCCAGCGTTTGGAAGGCCAGGACAAGAAGGGCTACACAGTGAGACCCTATCTTAAAAAAGAAACAAAAAAATTATTTTCTTTGTAGTTGCTTTGGGATTATAAGTAACATCTTAATTTATGACAATCTAGTAAGAACTAATGCTAACTTAGCTTTATTTATATAGAAGAACTTTGTTTTTATTGTTGTTTTGGTGTTTTTTTGTTTTGTTTTTTGGTTGGTTGGTTTTTCAAGGTAAGGTCTCACTGTAGCTCATGCTGACTTGGAATTCACTATGTAGTCTCAGGGTGGCCTTGAACTCACGGAGAGCCTCCTACCTCTGCTTCACCAAGTGCTGGGGTTAAAGGCATGTGCTACAACATTGTACTTATATCTGGATAGCTTTCTTCCCACCTTTTTGTTGTCATGGGTTACATCAGTACAGATGTGTAACTGTTGTTTTATGTGGTTGTCAATGCAATGCTAACTTTATTTGTAAGTCATCTGGGTTTTGTTGCGTTGTTAGTTTTGTTTTGTTGAGACAAGATCTCACTATGTAGCTCAGACTGGCCTCAAACTTGAACTCCCTATCCTCTACCTGCACTTCCTATGTGCTTGGATCATAGGTATATGCTACCATATAGATTTGTTGTCCAGTGCTCTTTCATTTCGAGCTCTCTTCATCTTTTTGCCAGGTCAGTCTACTAGTTGTGCACTCTGTTTTAGGTTATCTGGGAAGGCTTTCGTTTCTCCTCCATCTTTTTAAAATTATTTTTATTTATTTATTTGACAGAGAAAGAGGGGGAGAGAGAATGGGCGCGCCAGGGCCTCCAGCCACTGCAAACGAACTCCAGATGCCATGTCCCCTTATGAATCTGGCTAACGTGGGGAATCAAGCCTCGAACCGGGGTCCTTTGGCTTTACAGGTGTTGCATTCATGTTCGCATTGCTGGTAGAAATCACCCAATCAAGAGCAGCTTCTGGGGAAAAGAGGTTTATTTTGGCTTACAGGCTCGAGGGGCAGCTCCAAAATGGCAGGGGAAAATGATAGCATGAGCAGAGGGTGGACATCACCCCCTGGCCAACATAAGGTGGACAATAGCAACAGGAGGGTGTGCCAAACACTGGCAAGGGGAAACTGGCTATAACATCCCTACGCTCGCCCCCAACAATACACTCACTCCAGGAGGCGTTAATTCCCAAATCTCCATCAGCTGGGAACCTAGCATTCAGAACACCTAAGTTTATGGGGAACACCTGAATCAAACCACCACATTCCATCCCTGGCTCCCATAAACTGATATCCATACATGATGTAAAATTCAATGCATTCAGTCTGACTTTAAAAGTCCCCATAGTTTTTAATCAATTCCAATGATGTTCAAATATCCCCATAGTCCAAGATCTTTTAACTGAGCCATAATACCAAAAATAACCTCAAAAAACCCATAGTGGCACAGAATAAACATTCACACTGCAAAAGATGGCATTAGGCATAGCAAAGAAATATTCTCCCAATACAAGATTTAAAACAACCAGAGCAAACATCAAACTCTGTAACTCCAAGTCCAACAACTCTAGCCAGTGACAAATCTCCAAGTCCGATAATTCTAACCAGAAAGAAGTCTCTGGTATTCCAATTCCGCCCCTCCAGCTAGGCTACGCACAGTCCTGGCAAACTTCATTGGGGCCAGGAGCTACTTAGCAGCCATCTCGTGGTCCTGGCATCTCCACTGGGTCTCCACTGCAATCCACCGTTCATCCTCATGGCCCCATGGGGTCTCCATGCAGGCATCCAGCAAACCTGCTTCACACTGCCCATGGCCATTTCCAAAACAAGACCGTGTTGTAAACTCAATGACCCCTCTTCTCAGCATTTCTTATACTCCACAAGACCAGGTAGGGTGCTGATTTGCTAATCCAGCGGGGAATAAAGCAGACTTTGAAGAACAGGACACTCCATGAGCACTCAGCCCCCTTCAAAAGAGTCGACATTCTTCCCATTGCCCCAGTGCAGGTCAGCTGGCCCAAACTCAAAGGCTGTAATATCTCAAAGAATTTGCAGGTCAATAGGCAGCAGTTTAGGCCCAAAGGTTTCATTTTTTTCTGTGCCATATCCCTCTGTTCATATCTGTTCATTTCTACGCAAAGCAAGCCTGCACAACTTCTCAGGACATGGGCATAACTGCAAGCTTCTCACACAAACTGCTAGCCCAGTCCAAGCAAAGCTCTTTCTCACCCTTACAAGCCAAATCTCACAGTCCATAGTTCTTACTGCATTCAGATCTTTCAACTCTGACCAGAATAGTCCATCAAACTGTACTTACAGCACTGCAAGGCATCTCTTAGGCCAAACTTTCAAATCCTTCCACATTCCTGTTGAAAATCAGCTCCAAAAGGCCAAAGCCACACAGCAGGTGTCTAGCAGCAATCCCACTCCTGGGTACCACTTTACTGTTGCAGTCAGGTTCCCAGCTGATGGAGACCTGGGAATTAATGCCTCCTGGAGGGAGTGTATTGTTGGGGGCGGGCTTATGGGTAGCCAGTTTCCCCAAGCCAGTGTTTGGTACACTCTCCTGTTGCTATTGTCCACCTTACGTTGGCCAGGGGTTGATGTCCACCCTTTGCTCATGCCATTTATTTATTTATTTATTTGTAAGCAGAGAGGGGCAGCAGGGAGAAAGAGTGAATGGACATGCCAGGGCGTCTTGTCACTGCACATAAACTCCACTTTGTGTATCTGGGTTTATGTGAGTACCAGGGAATCGAACTTGGACCAATAGGCTCTGTTAGCAAGTGCCTGTAACTGCTGAACCACCTCCCTAGCCTTCTCCTCCATTTTTGAAGGTTAGGGTTCTTCTTTTTTAATGGAGATACAGTCCATTGATACAATCTTTTCTCCTTTAAATTTTGAAAATAGAACTTCCCTTCGTTCAAATTAGCTATTAGTCTTTCTGTTGGTTCCCTCCTGGATGTGACCTCCCATCCTTCAGAGACTCCCATTTGGCTGTGGTGTTGGGTTTGAGGTTTGTTGTTCCAAGCTCTGTCATGTTCTCCCTCTTTTCCTCTGTCCTCTTTTTCTTGGTCTACTTAGACTGTGTGGCCTCGTGGACCTATCCTCACGTTCACAAGTTCTTATGCCAGCCCAGGTCTGCTGTTGACCCTTCTACGTGACTGCTTCGTTTCCACTGTGCTGCTCTTCAACTCCAGACTTTCTGTTTGGTTCCTTACACAGTGTGTCACATTACTTGGAGACATTGTTTTCTTGATTTCATTTGGTTCTTTGTCCATTGCTTCCTTGAATTTTTTTAGCATATCTTAAGTAGTGTGGTGGTTTGATTCAGGTGTCCCCCATAAACTCAGGTGTTCTGAATGCTAGGTTCCCAGCTGATGGAGATTTGGGAATTAATGCCTCCTGGAGGGATTGTATTGTTGGGGGCAGGCTTATGGGTGTTATAGCCAGTTTCCCCTTGCCAGTATTTGACACACCCTCCTGTTCCTGTTGTCCACCTTATGTGGGCCAGTGATGTCCACCCTCTGCTCATGCCGTCGTTTTCCCTGCTGTCATGGAGCTTCCCCCTCAAGCTATAAGCCAAAATAAACCTCTTTCCCCCCCCCCCCACAAACTGCTCTTGGTTGGTTGGGTGATTTCTACCAGTAATACAAACCTGACTGCAACAAGTAGTTAATCAAAACTCTTGGTTTTTTTTCTAATAAGGTCAAATATCTTGGCATTCTCAAGGGTAGATTCTGTTAATTTCTTTTTTTAATGTATGGACCATAATTTGTTATTTCTTTCTTTCTTCCTTTCTTTTATTGTTTTTTTGAGGTAGGGTCTCACTCTAGTCCAGAGTGACCTGGAATTCACTATGCAGTCTCAGGGTGGCCTTGAACTCTTGGCAATCCTCTTACCTCTACCTCCCGAGTGCTGGGATTAAAGGTGTGTGCCACCATTCCCAGCTCATAATTTCTTTGTATGTCTAATATTTTGTTGAAAATTAGATATTTTGTTGGTGGTGGCTTAGGGTTTTTTTTTTTTTTTTTTTTTTTTTTTTTTGGTTTTTCGAGGTAGGGTCTCACTGTAGTCCAGGCTGACCTGGAACTCACTATGTAGCCTCAGGGTGGCCTCGAACTCACGGTGATTCTCCTACCTCTGCCTCCCGAGTGCTGGGATTAAAGGCGTGAGCCACCACGCCCGGCTATTAGATATTTTGAATAATACGCTTAACTGTAATCAGATCATACCTCCTTCCTAGTTTATTGTTGATGCTGTGACTGTCCCTGTTTGTTTAATGGCCTTTCTGCACTAATCATGTGAGTCTGTATTCTTTGTGTGTACCAACTGACGTCATTGTTCTCAGCTCCATAGCAGCCAGTGTTCAGCAGAGGTTTCTTTACATATCTAGAGCCACAGCGAAAACAAACCCCGTCTGTGCCAGCAGGCTCTGTGCCATGTGTCTTATGCACCTTCGACACTAAGCCTCTGCAGTTATGCTCTAATCTTTGCTTCTTGCTTGTGCACTGTGGGTGTCAGCTAGAGTGAGAGCCTGAGGGTTCAGGTTATTTCTGAGCAGACACCCAGACATAGCATATTATTGACTTTCTAAACTGTTAGAAATACATAGGAATTTCTCTAAAGCCCCATTCCTTTTAAGTTTGTTGGTTTGTCTATTATATATCTCAGCTTTTATGCCTTGCCTCATATGTAATGGCTAGTGCATTTGACTTTAAGTGTGCTCACAAATGCCTCCTACCCCACCCCCAAGGGAGCTGCCTTTTTCCAAAGATAGTTTCAAGTTAGTCAAAATAGACATGAACTGTTCAGGAGTCATCAGAGGTCAAAGCAAACAGAATGACGTGAGAGTAAGGTACTTCTCTGCCTCTGATACAAGAAACTGGAGCTGAACCGGGCATGGTGGCGCACGCCTTTAATCCCAGCACTTGGGAGGCAGAGGTGGGAGGATCACCATGAGTCCAAGGCCACCCTGAGACTACATTGTGAACTCCAGGTCAGCCTGAGCTAGAGTGAGACCCTACCTTGAAAAACCAAAACCAAAATAAATAAATAAATAAATAACCGGAGCTGAGATGTACTTGGTTGTCTTTAGAACAAACACCAACAGAGACAGCAGTAGATGTGTCTAGAGTAAATTAAAAACACCAAGTCTGGGGCTAGAGAGATGGCTTAGCAATTAAGGCATTTGTCTGCAAAACCTAAGGACCCAGGTTCCACTCTCCAGGACTCATGTAAGCCAGATGCACAAGGTGGCATATGCATCTGGAGTTTGTTTACAGTGGCTAGAGCCCTGGCATGCCCATTCTCTCCCTCTCTCTCAAATAAATAAATAAAATATAAAACAAAAAACAAGTCTCACGCTGAACTATTTTTTTTTCTTAAGTATTTGCCTGTTTCCTGTGAACCCTTGATTTGTGTTCAAAATTTTGATAAAGTTGATTCTAGCCGTCCTTACCAATTACACAGATTTTGAAGTTTGTTACTCTGCCAGTTTTCACTGACATCACTCATGTATTTGACTTTTTTAAAATCTTATTTATTTGTTCATTCATGAGAGAGAAAGAGTATGGATTTTCCAGGGCCTCCTGCCACTGTAAACAAACTCCAAACTTATGTGCCACTTTGTGAGTCTGGCTTTATGTGGGTACTGGAGAATTGAATTGAAGCCATCAGGTTTTGCAAGTAAGCACATTTAACCACTGAGCCATCTCCCTCATGTAGTTGATTTTTGAGTATTAGTTTTTTATCCTGTAATATTTGCTCAATTTTGTTTTGTGTTGTTTTGTTTTTGGTTTTTGAAGTAGGGTCTCACTCTAGCCCAGGCTGACCAGGAATTCACTATGTAGTTTCAGACTAGCCTCAAACTCACAGTGATCCTCCTACCTCTGCCTCCCAAGTGCTGGGATTAAAGGTATGTGCCACCACGTCTGGCTGCTAAACTTATAAATACTATTGATTTACTTACAGATTTTAAAAATTATCTCTCCACACTACGATGTCATCTAAAACAATAATATTTTGTCTTATAATCATTACCTTCATTATTTTTCTTGTCTATTTTGCCTGAGTATCCAGTATGATATTGACTGAAAATGGTCATAGACATATTTGTCATATTGCTGATTTAAAGAAAATCTTCTGGCCGGGCGTGGTGGCGCACGCCTTTAATCCCAGCACTTGGGAGGCAGAGGTAGGAGGATTGCCATGAGTTCAAGGCCACCCTGAGGCTCCATAGTGAATTCCAGGTCAGCCTGAGCTAGAGCAAGACCCTACCTCAAAAAACCAAAAAAAAAAAAAGAAAGAAAGAAAATCTTCTGATTCTTACCCATTAGGAATTAGACATAGTGGTGCATGCCTATAATACGCCATGACTCCATGATGGAAAAATAGAACCTATAGTTCTGTTCAGTGTTTCTCCTTTCCTGCACAACCCGCACCTGTAATACACTGTCAGGATTATACTGGAGAGTAGCCATCTAAGCTGGGGACATTCAGTGTGCCATTGGTCTGCATCACTATTATGCAGACACAATGAAGAGAGTCTGTTATCTGTCATATTAGTCATTTAAGAGCATCTGTAGTACAGCAACTCTACAAGAAGGGAGGGAATATTATCCCCATTTTATATAGAAAACCTGTTTGCAGGAGAACCTACGCCTGGGTTTTTTCAGCCTGGGTTTTTCCAGCTACAGTCCTTCCACACAGCTGTGAGACCACTTTTTTTTTTTTTTTTTAATTTGAGAGCGACAGAGAGAGAGAGAATGGACGCATCAGGACCTCCAGTCACTGCAAATGAACTCCAGATGCATGTGCCCACCTTGTGCATCTGGCTTATGTAGGGTACTGGGGAATCGAGCCTCGAACTGGGGTCCTTAGGCTTCACAGGCAAGCACTTAACCACTAAGCCATCTCTCCAGCCATGAGACCACTTTTAAAATCTGCACGTATTGCTCATGAAAGAGTACACATGTAGGCATGGTTGCTATGTAGGACTCTACAGTGGGAGATTTTGTTTTCCCATAAGTTGTTTTTGTTTGTTTTTTTTTTTTTTTTAATGAAGATCACTTGCCATGTTCTTTCTTTCGTCATAATACTTTCAGCTTTATCTAGAGGCTTTCTTACCTGTGTGTTCTGGTCAAGTTCATTTGGTCAGGTTAACCTGTCTCTGAGCAAGCATTCTTTCTAATTCTTGAGAGATACATCCTGTTCCTGCCCATGTGCTTACATTCTAAGCTACCATCTAAAAAACATCTTATTTATCATAGATGTATCTCCGTCACTCAATTCTTGTTTCTTTTTTCTTTTCAAAAGCTACAGTCTTTGCCTTTTTAACTCCTGACTTCCTCTTCGTGACTCACTTTTATTTCGTAAGCCTCTTTCATTTCTAACAGGACCACTCATTCTTCAGTGAGTCAGCCCCAGTGAGATCAGGTTTAAAGCCTAGACAGAGCTTTGGTGAACCTCTCACACTTGATAGATCCATGTTCCTACAAAAGTGCAGGTACTGATTAATATCAGCGACATACATGTTCCAACAGAAATGACCACCGTCATTACATTTCTTATCTCCCTGTAGCCTCATAAACCACTGTTACTGATTTATGTTTTCTTTTCCAGAGGGCCTGGCCCACTGTTTCTAGAGGGACCGTAGCTCTAAAGAGCATCAGTGGGGAGGCATGGCGGCTCACACTCAGGAGGTTGGGGCTGGAGGATTGCTGAGAGTTTATTTGGGAGGGAGGCTGAGGCAAGAGGATCAGACTTCAAAGCAGTTGTCAATAAAAAGTTAAGAGTTCAAAACAAACCAAGGCTATGTTGTGTTTTAGAACAGCTTGTAATCTTGTTCCAAGGGGAAACAAATCCAGAATACGATCACTTCTGCCTGCCTGTACTCAGTGATGATGGACCAGAAGGAGCCTCCTTTGTCCTGCTCAAGTTGTAGACCATCTACTCTTGCTTTCCCCTTGTGTTTATGAAGCCTTGACATGAGACAGACTGGGGAGAGGGCCCCCTGCTCCAAACTCCCATTTATGTATTAGGTTCGTGATAGAGTCTTAGGGTGGCCCAAATACTGCTCTCGTGAAAGGTCTCAATGCCTAAAAGCTAATTAACTCTGTTTATATACAGCAAGGATTCGAGGATGAGAATAGGAAGAAGAAAAGAAGGTGTTTTGTATAATTTTCTTATTATACAAAATTAATTAATTAATTTGTATAATTTTCTTATATACAAATTAATTAATTAATTAAAATACAATTAAGTTGAGAGGCAGTTTTGTGTAACAGGCAAAGGCACGGGTCTATACAGCCAGCTAGCCTACCTCTGAAGTCTGCCATCACCCATGTGAACTGGGGAAAATTCATTCACTGCCCCGTTTCAGTTGTCTTTGTGAGATGAGTGTAACACTAGCATTGTCCTTACTTTGCATAACTGTGAAGACTAGGAACAGGTAAAGGAATTCATCAGTCCTAAGACATAGTAAGTATGTAGTAAATTGGTTTTGTTTTTGCAAGCCAATTTTCAAAGAAGAATTGCGGGTCTTTGTCTTTCTGATGGCACAGAGATGGACAAACATTTTGGTGAGGGACCATATCTTAGTAACCCCATTTCCCTGTATTTGGACTCTTCTTAGCCAGTTGAGAACTGTCTAGAGGGACAGCAGCTCCACGTGCAGAGCGTCTGCCTCCACAGAATCAGGGAGTCGGTGATCCCGAACCAGCTCTGGGGCCATCAGTTCTCACTGGCCTCGTGATCTGATGAAATAGGGCAACAGCATATCCTGCTGCCTCTCCCTCCTCACATCGCAGCAGCACGGTTGGTGTTTAGACAGATAGGGAGATCTGGTGTTTCAGGTGACATACTAGTCTTCAGTGTGGAATTCATAGCTGACGTGCACTGTGGACTTCAAGTAGAATGTTTATTGGAGTCATACGGAGCTGCCTATGACTGAAATCTACCACCAACGAAGGGACACTTGACTTCTCCGACAGCCGCTTCCAGGTGCTTCCCTTGCTGTTCTTTGTAAGGCAGCATCCAGGCAGGTGTGAACAAAGGCAGAGTAATTAGGAGACATAAACACTTACAAGGTAGTCATATGTCCTGTCTACGAAAAATTCTCTAGCCGCATAGAACACTGGTCAGACCAGAGTAGGTTTAACAAGCTCATTGGTTCAGTACTGGGCCTGAGAACAAGCAACCTTTTCCTCACCATTTTTTCTGTATTTATTTGTTTGCTTACTTGCTTGTCCTGTTGCTCTATCCTTTATTTTATTTATTTTATTTTTTTTGGTTTTTCAAGGCAGGGTTTCACTCTAGCCCAGGCTGACCTGGACTTCACCATGTAGTCTTGGAGTGCATTTTGATCACAATCCCTTGCATTGCTTCCTTGTGTCCTCCTCCCACCTTTTCTGCTGAACTTCCTTCTTCTTTCCGAAGACTGGTCCTTGATGGGTTTTCGTTCCGTGTCTGTTCTCCTTCTTCTACACTTTTCTGTCTTCATTGGCACTGTCACTGACTATTCCGTGTGGAAGAGAGGATAAGTAGACTTTTACATTCAAAATTAGAAAATGGCAAAAAACCAAAATGAAAAAATAGAAAATGGGGCTGGAGAGATGGCTTAGCAGTCAAGGCGCTTGTTTGTGAAACCTAAGGACCCAGGTTTGATTCCCCAGTACCGGCATAAAGCCAGATGCACAAGGTGACACATGCATCTGGAATTCACTTGCAGTGGCTAGAGGCCCCGACACTCCCATTCTCTTTCTCTCAAATAAATAAAATATTTTTTTATAAAAGAAACAAAATTAGAAAATATCTTTTAAAGCCAGGCACAGTGGCATATAGTCTTTAATCCCAGCACTGGAAGCAGAGGTAAGAGGATCGCTGTGACTTCAAGGTCAGCCTGGTACTAGAATTAAGTGCCAGATCAGCATGGGCTAGAGTGAGACCTTACCTCAAATCCTCCCCACCCCTGCCAAAAAAAAAGAAAATATCTTTTTTTGTGTGATTTTTTTTTTTTTTTTGAGGTAAGGTCTCGCTCTAGCCCAATCTGACCTATAATTCATTATATAGTCTTAGGGTAGCCTCGAACTTATGGCTGGCCTCCTACTTCTGCCTCCCAAGTGCTGAGATTAAAGGTGTGTGCCACCACACCCATCTTAGAAAATATCTTTTAAAAAATTTTATTTATTTGAGGGGCTGGAGAGATGGCTTAGCAGTTAAGGTGCTTGCCTACAAAGCCAAAGGACTTCAATTCCCCAGTACCCACGTAAGCCAGATGCACAAGGTGGCACATGCATCTGGAGTTCGTTTGTAGTGGCTGAAAACCCTGGTGCACCCATTCTCTCAATCCATCTCTCTCTCCCTCTCCTTCTTTCCCTCTCTCAAAATAAATAAAAATAAAAAATAATGGGGCTGGAGGGATGGCTTAGCAGTTAAGGTGCTTGCCTGCAAAGCCAAAGGACCCTGGTTCAATTTCCCAGGACCCACATAGCCAGATGCATAAGGGGGTGCATGCATCTGGAGTTTTTGCAGTAGCTGGATGCCCTGGAGTGCCCATTCTCTCTCTCTCCCTGCCTCTTTACTTCTCTCTCAAATAAATAAATAAAAATATAATTAAAAAATAAATAAAAATGAAATTATTTATTTGAGAGAGAGAGAGAATGGATACATCAGGCCCTTCACTGCAAACTCCAGACACATGCAGTACCTTGTGCATCTGGTTTACATGGGTCCTGGAGTTTCAAACCTGGGTTCTTTGGCTTTGCAGGCAAGCACCTTGACCAGCCCCAAATTTTATTTTATTTTAGGTTTTTTTGAGGTAATGTCTCACTCTAGGCCAGGTTGACCTGGAATTCACTATGTAGTCACAGGCTGGACTTGAACTCACAGTGATCTTATTACCTCAGCATACTAAGTGCAGGGATTAAAGGTGTGTGCCACCACTCCCAGCAAAAAAAAAAAAAAAAAAAAAAAATCATGGTGAGAGAAAGAGAGAGAACTAGCACCAGGACCTCTTGCCGCTGCAAATAAACTCCAGGTGCAGGGTTGGAGGGATGGCTTGCTTAGTGGTTAAGGCGTTTGCCTGCAAAGCCAAGGGACCCAGGTTCGATTCCTTAGGACCCACGTTAGCCAGATCCACAAGGGGGTACATGCATCTGGAGTTCGTTTGCAGTGGCTAGGGGCTTTGGCGTGCCCATTCTCATTCTTTCTCTCCCTCTTTCTCTGTTAAGTAAATAAATAAAATGTTTTATAAAACAATTCCAGATGCATGAGTTACTTTGTGCATCTGGCTTTATGTGAGAACTGGGGAATTGAACCCAGGTCATCAGACATTGCAAGTAAGTGCCTTGAACTTCTGGGCCATCTCCCCAGCTCTAGAAAATGTCTTAAACCTTGGAAGGGATCAACTATGGTCCTTAACATTAACATCATGTAAGATGAGATCAGCCTGGACTGACATCTTCCTTCACTTATGGGGGAGTTATTGTCTCCTGGTATACTCAGTGACAATCCTGTATCTCTTTGGAGGGGGCAGGTTTTTTCCTGAGCATTGTAGGATGGTTGCCATCCTTGCTTTAGTGCCAAATCCCACTAACACATTACCAGTCACTGTGACAACCAAAAATGCCTTCACCCATTTCTAAACAGCCCGCAAAGTAGTGATGTAGCCTCTGTTTTAGGACCACTGCTAGTTAGACAGTTAGAAACATCACAAAATACTGGCTTAACTGCTCACTATTGACCATTGTATATAATTTGATGAAGCCACATAATTGTCAGTGTCTTTCTGTCTGTAAAATCCAGTCATTAAAGCTTCTACAGTGGTACCATTCTGAGACTATACCAGCCACTTCTTCCAAAATCTAAGATGCTACTGTAACAGTCACCGAACCAGAAGTAGCGGATGGAAGGAAAGGGTTTAGTTCAGCTTATAGTTTCGAGAAGTTTCATCATGACAGAAAAGCATGGCAGAGTAAACAGCTTTGCCATCACTTCTTGTCATAGCACAAGGGAGGCAGGCAGGCAGGAACACAGGCAGAAAGACAGCAAGAGTTGAGATAGCACTAGCAAGTGGGCTGGACTATAGAACCCCAAGGCCTGGTCCTTGGTGGCACACCACCTCTAGCAAGGCTCCACCAGATAGGGACCAAGAAGGAGGCTTAATCCCAAACACTTGAGGCTATGGGAGACATCTTACTTTCATATCATCACAGTTAAGCCGGGCGTGGTGGTGCACATCTTTAATCCCAGTACTCGGAACGCAGAGGTAGGAGGATTGCCGTGAGTTCGAGGCCACCCTGAGACTATGTAGTGAATTCCAGGACAGCCTGAGCTTGAGTGAGATCCTACCTCAAAAAAAAAAAAAAAAAATCATTACAGTTAAAATTTTTAACCATTTCAAGGAAAGTTTTGTTGAGATTTTTTGAGTAGGAATACAATAAACTGATCAATTCATTAAAAAATACTATGTTTAGGCTGGGCTGGAGGGATGGCTTAGTGGTTAAGGTGTTTGCCTGCAAAGCCAAAGGACCCAGGTTCGATTCCCCAGGACCCACGTTAGCCAGATGCACAAGGCGGTGCATGTGTCTGGAGTTCGTTTGCAGTGGCTGGATGCCATGGTGTGCCCATTCTCTCTCTGTCAAATTAATAAATAACATGTTTTTTTAATACTAGGTTTTACATATACATCTGAGATATCTTCTTTAAAGTAAATATTAGGTTTTCATAAAGTTGTTGGCTTATGAAATGAGTATGTGCATATGAACTTTAGCTTATTCAATATACATTCATTTTTATAAGATTTTTAAATTTTTTTATTTTATTATTTAAGAGACAAAGAGGGAAGAAGAGAATGGGTGCACCAGTGGCTCTGGCCACTGCATACATACACCAGAAGCGTGTACCACCTTGTGCATCTGGCTTTACGTAGGTCCTGGGAAATTGAACCTGGGTCCTTTGGCTTTGCAGGCAAGTGCCTTAACCATTACACAATCTCTGCAACCTGATTTTTAAATTTCTTTAAAAGTGATTGTAAAATACAGTACCAAAAAAAAAAAAAAAAAAAACAGAAAACAAAATATAGTACAAGGGTAGGACATGGTGGCTCACACCTTTAATCCCAGCACTTGGGAGGCAGAGGTACAAGGATCACTGTGAGTTTAGGGCCAGCCTGAGACTACATAGTGAATTTCAGGTCAACCTGCGGTAGAAAGAGACCTTATCTCCAAAAAAAAAAAAAAAAAGAAAAGAAAAAGAAAAAAATTATTTATATATGTCAGGGCTGGGGAGATAGCTTGATAGGTGAGTGGTAAGGCATTGCTTACAAAGCCTCCCAATTCAGGCTCAGTTCCTCAGTACCCACATAAAGCCAGGTGCACAAAGTGGCATATGCAGTTCATTTTCAATGGCTAGAGGCTCTGGCGTGCCTACTCATGTTCTCTCTCTCCCTCTCTCTTGCAATTTTTTTTTTTTTTTTTTTTTAGATTTTCAAGGTAGAGTTTCACTCTAGCCCAGGCTGACCTGGAATTCACTATGTGATCTCAGGCTGACCTCGAACTCACAGTGATCTTCCTACCTCCGCCTCCCAAGTGCTGGGATTGAAGGTGTGCGCCACCACACCTGGCTTTTTTTTTAAAGACATATATATATTTATTTATTTAAGAGAGAAGGATGCAGATATACATAGAGAAAGAAAATGAGTGATTTATTTATTCATTTTTATTAAGAATATGTTTGTATGGATACATCATGTGTTGGTACCATCTTTTCCTTCCTCCCTGTCCCCATTCCGCTGGGGCTCCTCCTCAGTGGGGTTGCTGGTATTCCCCATGGGATTGTGGGTTATGCATTGTGGGAGCAGCAGTCAGTTATTGGGAGGCAATGCCTCTGGGGAATTTTTCAAAAACGACTTTAGAATATAGTACAAACTACATAGGCACTCCTACTAATGATTTTTGCTTATTAAAAGATAGATGTTACCATTTGCTAATGTTATAAATGTGTTATACATTTTATTCTTTTATATTTCAGAGAAAGAATTTTGAAGAGAAGTGGACACAGATTTGGCAAAACCAAACAGAAGAAAAGCAGATATGAAAAGCATAATGTTCTTAGTGAAATCATGGGTGCGAACTCATTTACACCAAGAAATCATGAGCCATCCCAGAGAGAAGAGGAAGATTTTGAAAAGATCAGGAAAGAATCAGGGTGTCCCATTACTGGCGGTGTACAAAATGAAGCAGGAGATTTTGTGAATGGCCATAAAGAAAAACATTGGCCAAGCCCAGATCCTGCAGATAGCTTGCAGAATGTTCTGTCTGTAGCTGAGATGAGTCACACTGCAAAGAACAGCCTCCCTCAGCAAGAGGGTGACTTGTGTCTAACTGCGTCCTCCGTGCCAAATGGAAGTGCTGCTGCTCATCCCGTGTGGACTCCACATGGTTCCTGTGTAGCCAGGGGTGACTCTACAGGTGTGGAAGCACAAAAGCATATGGGAACTAGGCATAGCTTCACCTTAGATGCCCCTGCCCAGGACATAGTTGCAGGAACCCCACGCTCATTCATGAAGACGGTAGATACGGTAGACGAAAGTCTCCCAGGTAAGCCAGTTCTGTGCCAGCGACGGGGATCCAGAGCTTCAGAGAACGTTTTAAAAGAACAATCAAGACACACAATTCAAAATGATTGCTGGAATTTTTTCACAACTGATTTATCTGGTCAAGAATTACAGCTAGGCTCTGAAAGTCACCCATACTTTGGCATCTGGCCTGAAGGACCTCATAAGTTTGTGTGTGAACAGAGACCAAAGAAAGATAGATCACAGAGGCTGAGCTGTCCTGAGAGCAGGGAACAGTCGATAAGGTTGATAACCACTTGTGAAGGAGCATCAGAACCAGCAAGCGACCCAGAGGTCTTGACAGAGGAGAGCCTACTGGTAGAAAACAAAGACTTAGCACTCACTGCAACTACAGATACTCCCAAGGACCCAGAAACAACTGTCTCTGGAAGCTGCTTTTCTCAGGTGGAGATCCCAAAGGGAACCTTAGAGTCAAAAAAGAAGCAAAACCTTCACATGAGGATTTCCGATTGGCCATCTGAGTGTGACTCACTGGGACCGACTCTTATCTATGCAGAAGAAAGAGAGAACAGTGGCCTGTTCACAGAGAAGCACGGACCAGATGCTGTTTTAGGAGAGAAAGGTAGCATTTCAGAAATAAGTAGCAAAGAGGAGAAAAAGAAAATACTTACGACCTTTGATCATCATCTATTTTACCTTAATGTTGTCAAAGATTTCCCTCCAACTATTGGGCAATTTTATTCTCATTACCTGCTCCTTAATAGACTAGGGCATGCTGTGTATTTTTATAAAAATCCTGTTTCTTCTCTTGTACTACATTACATATCTAGCTTTTGGATGGTGTCTTTCAACAACAGAAAAACATTTTTGACTTTCAAATCTCAGAGAAGAGTAAGAAATAAAGTAATTGGTATAGGGCTTATTTCTTCAGAAATTTTAAGTAGCCAGCCTAATCTTTTGTGCTCTTTGAGGGTTACTTCTGACATCTAGTTTTTAAATGAAAGTTTAAGCGAAAAGCTGAAGAGATGAGAACCCAAACCATCATGTGATGTCACGCGATGAGGATAACACGGTTTAATGAGCCATGACTTTAACTCCCTTGGGCTACTGTAATGGCAACGGTTTGCTTTTCAACTAGTAAAGCTTCTTGGATCTGGAATTCCAGTGGGTCGATACTTTGATTTATTAAACATGAAAGATCCAGTTTGAGATACACAAGTAAGCAAAGGTGTTTCTTCCTGCCTGGTGTTCAGGAGTCCTGCAGTCTCTTGGTCTTGCATTGCCTTTCAGCAGAGAAAATGAGGAGCCATAGCCAGCAGTACTGGACTGTCCATGCTCCCATCCCTTGCCACCAAGTCTTTTAAATGTCTTTATCTTTCTAATTTCTACCTTTCCCTTGTTTAGCACTTGGTCCTTTCTTTTCTCATTCACAATTATGGCTCCCATATGTGAGATGAGTAAAGATGGATTAGTAAAGACTAAAAGATGAAAAAAATACCTAAAATGGTTGAATTTGGGTTGTTTAAAATAATTTTTTAATATTTTATTTATTTGTGAGAGAGAGTGGGCACGCCAGGGCATCCAGCCACTGCAAACGAACTCCAGACACATGCACCACTTTGTGCATCTGGCTTACGTGGGTCTTAGGGAATCAAATCTGGATCCTTTGGCTTTGCAGGCAAGCACCTTAACTGCTAAGCCATCTCTCCAGCCCTATATTTTGTTCTTTAAAGATCATCTGTGAAGGGTACTGAAGAGATTAGGATAGAATCTGACTGGTTAAATCTAAAAGACTCCTTCGGGCTCTTAAGAATGTTGAGCTTTAGCTGGGCGTGGTGGCACAGGCCTTTAATCCCAGCACTTGGGAGGCAGAGGTAGGAGGATCGCCTTGAGTTCAAGGCCACCCTGAGAGTCCATAGTGAATTCCAGGTCAGCCTGGGCTAGAGTGAGACCCCACCTCGAAAAACCAAAAAAAAAAAAAAAAAAAAAAGTGTTGAGCTTTAGAATTGAAAAATCTACATGAGAGTAAAACAAGCAAATAGATTTTATTAGTATTCTCAGTACAATTACAAGCAAATGCTAGATGGCAAGCATATTTTTAAAAATATTTATATATTTGACAGAGAAAGAGAATATAGGCTCCTGCTACTGTAAATGAACTCCAGACATGTGCCACCACTCTGTCTGCCTTTACATAGGTACTGGGGAACTGAACCCAGGCTATTAGGCTTTGCAAACGAATGCTTTTAATCACTAAGCCATCTCTCCAGCCCAGCAATAAGCATATTTTAAGATGCTAAATATCCCAAAGTAGACGTCCTTCTCCATTGCGTAGTGGCTGATATTTCCTTCAGCGATCTCCTTTGGGGACAGGGTCAAGAAGCCAGTGTTCTAATCCCTCCACTTCTCCTGGCTCTTCTATTATTTATTTATTTCTAGATCCTGCACTGTTTCAACACTTATCCCCCACATTTTTCCACTTAGTCCCTAAATTTATTTTCTTTTTTAAAAATTATTTTTTATTTATTTATCCATCTAAATTTTTTCAAAAAATATTTTATTTTTATTTATTTATTTATTTGAGAGAAGAAAAGGGGGGAGAGAGAGAATGAGCACACCAGGGCTTTCAGCCACTGCAAACAAACTCCAGATGTATGTGCCACCTTGTGCATCTGGCTTACGTGGGTCCTGGGGAATTGAACCAAGGGTCTTTGGCCTCACAGGCAAGCGCCTTAACTGCTAAGCCATCTCTCTAGCCCTCCATCTAAGTTTTTTTAAAAATAAAGTGCATGTGTTTTTGGAACTTAAAAATTGAAGACATTTTGAGTCAGGAATCTTAGTCTAATGTTCAGATATTCTGAAAACTTGCAATTTTTAAACTTTTTATTGACAACATACATACATACATACATGTAAACAATATACCATGATTAAAATTCCCTCCCACTACCCTCTCTTTTTCTCCCTCCAGAATCCCCTCTCCACTAAATCCCTTCTTTCCAATTGATTTCCCTTCTATTTGATATCAAGTTTTTCCTTTTCTGTTTTGTTTTGTTTTGAGGTAGAGTCTCACTCTAGATCAAGCTGACCTGGAATTCACTATGTAGTCCAGGCTAGCCTCAAACTCATAGCAGTCCCCCTACCTCTGCCTCCCAAGTGCTGGGATTAAAGACATGTGCCACCATGCCCAGTAATTTTTTCCTTCCTATTATGTAGGTCCTATTGTATAGGTACTGTCAGCCACTGTGAGGCCACAAGTACAATGGCCACTTTGTGTCTGAAAGACAGTATTACAAAGCACTCCTCTCTTTCCTTGGCTCTTACATTCTTTCCACCATCTCTTCCACATTGGTCCCTGAGCCTTGGAGGGTGTGATGGAGATGTCTCACTTAATGCTGGATAGTCCACTGTCACTTCTTAGCACTTTGGTGAGTTTTGAATCACCCTAGTGGCCACTACCATCTGAAAAGAGAAACTTCTCTAACCAAAAATGAGAGTAGCATTAATATATGGTCATAAACATAATTATTTAGAGGGCAGTTTGATGGGCATAATACATCCATTTAGCCAGACAATAGTAGTAGTTTTCCCCCTAGAGTTTATAACCTCCCCAGCCATAGGCTTATGGTTTGGTCTTCACCACCTGGCCTGAATTCCTTTCTGTAGAGTGGACCTTGATCCAATCAGACAGCAGTTGGTTTCCCTCATAATAGACATGCCACCACTGTACAAGTTGGTACATTTGGCCTAACTTGCTAGCCATAGAACTTGCAGGGTTTACTGCTGATTAAGAACACTGATGACTTTTCTCCCCCAACAGGCTGATATGCAAAAATTTTTTGTCAATTTTGTGCCCCCTTTCTGGGGAAAAGTCTGTAGATTCTTAAGGTTTATCATGAAGGCCCATGACCTAATTATATTAACAGTTATTACTGTCAGTCAGCACCAGAAAGCACAAAGGCAGTGTTGTAAAAGAAAATTCTAAACCTCTTTCTCCCTTAAATACATACTATCATCATGATCAACAATGATCAAGCATCCATTAATTAAAATTTGGAAAACTTGGGCTGGAAAGACAACTTAGTGGTGAAGGCACTTGCCTGCAAAGCCTAATGACCATAGTTCGATTCCCTAGAGCCCATGTAAAGCCAGATGCACAAAGTGGTGCACATGTCTGGAGTTCATTTGCAGTGGCTAGAGGCCCTGCTATGCCGATTCTCTCTGCCTCACTGCTTGCAAATAAATATGTAAGTATTAAAATATTTGGAAAGCTTTTTCAAAAGAAACAGACCTCATTCATCAAATAGCTTACCTTGTTGATGAAGAGACAAGAGTAACACAAAATAAAATTATTGCACATAGAAAATATGAATGATAAGCTTATTAATATTTTGAGTGAAGTTTAGCAGTGCTCAAGAAATTGGAGAGAATACAGGATTATGGTTTGGTTTGGGATACCTTCAATATGGAAGTGAATTACAAGCAGTGTTTATACAAGGAAAAGGAATGTGGCTTGAAAGAAAAGGAAAGAATTTCACATGTGGAAATGGCATGTGGTTAAAACAGAAAAGGAGGACACTTAAATGGAAGCTGTGAACTAGATTGTTGTTGGAATAGATTGGACCAGGTAAGTTCTGGTGTGTGGCTGGTGGCCTTGTAAAAAAGGAATTGGATTGCAGGAGGAATGTGGAGGGATTTGGAACTTCTGACTGGAAAGGTCTTACCGAGATGTAGAGAGAATTTGGGGCTGTGGAGGCTCAACTTACAAGGTTTCAGAAAGGGAAAGCACAGGAGCTGTGCTACAGAAGGTGAATCCTGTCTGCATCCTGTGAACTGGAGTAAGTTTGGATTTATAGTAATGGCCTGGTATGCTTGATGCGGGAAATGTGAGCAGGTTTGGATGCTGGGCCCAGAGATTGCAGCCTTCAGCTGCATGTGTTTAAGAGATCACCACCATTGACGATGGGCCAGCTGCTTTGCTTAGGACAATATTCTTGACTCCTCTTTTCTTTCTTTTCCTTTTTCTTTTCTTATTTTTGGAGGCAGGTCTCACTCTAGCTCAGGCTGGCCTGAAACTTACTTTGTAACCCCAGTGCCCAGGCTGGCCTTGAACTCAGTGATCCTCCTACCTCTGCCTCCCAAATTCTGGGATTAAAGATAAGCACCAACTGATTTTTTTTAAAGAATTTTGTTTTTGTTTATTTGAGAGAATACAAATGAACTCCAGATGCATGTGCATCTGACATGTGGGTTCTGGGAGTTGAACCTAGGTCCTTAGGCTTCATAGGCATGTGCCTTAACCACTAAGCCATCTCTCCAGCCTGACCTGATTCTTTTGAAAGGAGGGGTCCTAAGAGGAGAATGCTAGAGGAGTTGGATATATGCCCAGATTCACAAATTTTGGCAGCTTCATCCACCTGGTATGGTTTTGGAGTATAACAAATGCAAGAAATAATCCTGGAGGCAACAGCAGGCAGTAGGAAAGCAGGACTGTTGTTTCCACCTGGAGGCCCTGTGAGGCCATGGCATGGAGCTATGGAGATGAACTGTGGGTTGCACTGGAGACCCCAGAATTTTGGAGATGCCAGGACTATGGGATGTCTGCCAAGAAAGCTGCCAAGGATGGATCACCTTAGGCTATAAGTAGCCCAACTGGAGGGATGGAGCTACTCCAGCCTTCTGGAGTGTTTTATCATTTTAAATGTCAGACATGGAGCTGCAGGATTTGAAGCTTCCCTGCTGGCTTTCTGTTTTGCTTTGGTCCAGTCATTCCTTGCTGTGTCATCTTTTCACAATGGGAATGTTTGCTTTGTGCTGTTATGTACTGGAAGCATGTAACTTGTGTTTTGATTTTACGGGGCTCACAATTAAGACACTATCTTGAGTCTCGGGTGAGCCTCTGGTCTTTTGATGAGTGTTGGGATTATTAGAGTTGAACTTAGAGCTGGAAAAAAAAGTTCAGAGTTTTGCCTGAGAAGCCTAAGGACCCAAGTTTGGTTCCCCAGCCCCTGCATAAGCCAGATGCATATGGTAGCTAAAGGCCCTCATGTGCCCACTCTCTCTCCCTCCTTCCCTTTTTTTCTCTCTAAATAATTAAAATATTTTTTAAAAGTTGAACTTAATGGTGTTGCAGTCAGGTTCGCATTGCTGGTAGAAATCACCCAACCAAGAGCAGCTTCTGGGAAAAAGAGGTTGGTTTTGGCTTACGGGCTAAAGGGGAAACTTCATGATGGCAGAGAAAATGATGGCATGAGCAGAGGGTGGACATCACCCCCTGGCCCACATAAGGTGGACAACAGGAACAGGAAAGTGTGCCAAACACTGGCATAGGGACACTGGCTATAACACCCATAAGCCTGACTCCAATAATACACTGCCTCCAGGAGGCATTAATTCCCAAATCTCCATCAGCTGGGAACCTAGCATTCAGAACACCTAAGTTTATGGGGGACACCTGAATCAAACCACCACATTCTGCTCCTGGCCCCCGTACATGATGTAAAATATAATGCATTCATCTAACTTTAAAAGTCCCTATGGTTTTTATCAATCCCAATGATATTCAAACATCCCCATAGTCCAAGATCTTTTAACTGAGCCATAATAACCAAAAAATCCGCCCCCCTCCCCCGCCAAAACCCACAATGGCACAGAATAAATACACTGCAAAAGATGGCATTGGGCATAGCAAAGAAATATTCAACCAATATGAGATTTAAAACAGCCAGGGCAAACACCAAACTCTAGCTTCAAGTGCAACTCCAGCCAGTAACAAATCTCCAAGTTCAATAATTCTATCCAGCAACAAGTCTCTGGAGTTCCAATTCCGCCCCTCCAGCTAGGCTACTCACAGTTCTGGAAAACTTCATCAGGGGTCGGCAGCTTTCCTTAGCAGCCATCTCGTGGTCCCGGCATCTCCACTGGGTCTCCACTGCAATCCATGGTCCATCCTCATGGCCCCATGGCTCCATGCAGGCATCCAGCAAGCCTGCTTCTCACTGCCCATGGCCATTTCCAAAACACAAGGCTGTGTTGCAAACTCAGTGACCCTCTCCTGCTTTTTTCCCCCCCCCCCAAGGTAGGGTCTTACTCTAGGTCAGGCTGACCTGGAATTCACTATGTAGTTTTAGGGTGGCCTCAAACTCGCAGCGATCCCCCTACCTCTGCCTCCGGAGTGCTGGGATTAAAGGTGTGTGCCACTACGCCCGGCTCCTGCATTTCTTATACTCCATAATACCAAGTAGGGTGCCAACTTGTTAATCCAGGGGGGAATAAAGCAGACTTTGAAGAACAGGACACTCCTTGAGCACTCAGGCCCCTTCAAAAGAGTCTACATTCTTCCTGTTGCCCCGTGCATGTCAACTGGCCCAGTCTCAAAGGTTGTAATCTCTCAATTGTAGCTGAACGGACAGCAGTTCACCCAAAGATTTTTCTTTCTGTGCCATATCCCTCTGCTCACTCCAGTTCATTTCTACACAGAGCAACCCTGCACAACTTCTCAGGACATGGGCATAAGAGCAAGCTACTCACACAAACTGGTAGCCCAGTCCAAGCAAAGCTCTTTCTCACCCTCATAAGCCAAATCTCACAGTCCATAGTTCTTACTGCATTCAGGCCTTTCAACTCTGACCAGAATAGTCCATCAAGCTGTACTTACAGCACTTCAAGGCGTCTCTGAGGCCAAGGTTTCAAGTCCTTCCACATTCCTCTTGAAAATCAGCTCCAAGAGGCCAAAGCCGCACAGTCAGGTGTCTAGCAGCAATCCCACTTCTTGGTACCACTTTACTGTTGCAGTCAAGTTCACATTGCTGGTAGAAATCACCCAACCAAGAGCAGCTTCTGGGGAAAAGAGGTTTATTTTGGCTTACAGGCTCGAGGGGCAGCTCCAAAATGGCAGGGGAAAATGACAGCATGAGCAGAGGGTGGACATCACCCCCTGGCCCATATAAGGTAGACAACAGAAACAGGAGAGTGTGCCAAACACTGGCATGGGGAAACTGGCTATAACACCCATAAGCCCGCCCCTAACAATACACTCCCTCCAGGAGGCATTAATTTCCAAATCTCCATCAGCTGGGCACTTGGCGTTCAGAACACCTAAGTTTATGGGGGACACCTGGATCAAACCACCACAGATGTTTGTGAGTCTGTTGGGGCCAGGAACGGAATGTGGTGGTTTAAATGTGAAATATTCCCCATAGCCTCATTTGTTTGTGATTAAGCTTCCTACTCAATTCCCAACTGGTGGAACCTTTGGGAGTAGAGCCTTGCTGGAAGCATGTCACTGAGGGTATACCTGAGGTTTATTAGTCCAGCCCTACCAGATATCAGCTAGCTAGGTCACTTGGACTACTTCCACCCAGATATGTGACAAAATGTGAGCAAGCTTTCTTCTCTGTCATACTTTATCATGATGACACTTCTCCTCAAACCTATAAGCCAAACCCTTTCTTCCCCTAAGCTGCTGCTTACTGGGCATTTTGTCCCAGCAATGAGAGTGTAACTGCAACAGCTGCAAAGACCTTACTGCTACTTGACATGCGCCTGCAACCTGCACGCACACAGCCATACTTCACATGTTCGGGTTGACAGTTGCAGTTGTAATGCTTCCGTTATCATTTTAGGAATGCTGCTACATGACTAAATGGCAGTGAAAACTTATCCTCAGGCTCATCTCCCTCTAGAGAGAGAGAGAGCTCAGTGGGTAAAGTGCTTGTCTTGCAAGCCGGAGGACCTGAGTTTACTCCTCAGAACTCACGTGAAAATGCTGCGGGGGTGGTGGCTTGTGCCTGCAATCCCAGCATGTAGAAAGTGGAGACAGGGGGAGCTTGCTGGCCAGCCTAGCCTGGTCTAATTGTTAGAGTCCAGGCCAGCGAGAGACCCTGCTTCAGAGGAGGTGGAAAGCGTACCTGAGGACAGCACATGATGTACCATGGCCTCTACATGCACCCACACATATGTGTCCCACTCACAGGCAAACATGAATACACATACATGCATATCCCATACAAGAAAAATTCCTCAGTGCCAAATATTAATCACTGTCTTATGTGTATTCATTATTTCTAGAAACGGCAGGAGAGCTTTGGTTAAAACGAGAGTTCTTTGAACTGTAAGTACTACTTGTTGCGGAGACAGGAATCTATATGATCAGGAGGAAGGGGACGTTGACGTGATTTGGTTGTAATCTTGCATATGTATTACAGTTGAAGTGTTATGTATGGAAAAATACAGTTTGTTACCATAGCAACCTGTGCACATGACTCTTTTCTTTAAATGTAGATCTTCCCGTGAAATAGAGCTTAGACTGTTGCTTGCTAATTAGTTTTCCTGTTTTATTAGTCAGAACACATTTCAGAGTACTCTGACAACATACAGTTTGTGAGGGATCCACACCCAAGTTTGGTATGTGACCAGAACTAGGAATTTGGCATGCAGGTTATATTTAAGTAGTATATTAAGTGTTGCTCTAAGAAAAGAGGTAAAATGATAGACATGTTTTTAACTTGACCTCAAGCTGACATTAAAGTAAACGCATTGCACTTTTTCTCCAAATGCCCAAATTATAAAATAAACGCAGCTGCTACAACTTCAGTGTATGTGTGTGTCTGCGTCTGGTAAGAATTGAATGCACCACACGTTGGCCATATGTTTTCTTTACTTATGTCATTTCTGAGACAACAGTCTATGTTTCTACTTCTCAATGAGAAATACACATATACCCAGCAAAATACTTGATTCTCAATCTGCTTCTCCTGAAAGAAGATGGAGAACTGAAAGTGCCTCCGTGTAAAGATTTGGAGAGAACTAGAAAATGTAGGATAACTATGGTATGGGTAGGGTAAGCGGACTATGAAGAATTCTAGGAAAGGAAGTGAGACATCCGCCCATGGTGTTCAGCAAATACTTATTGACTCGTCTCGCATTAATATTGTTCTATACCCTGAGGAAAAGCAGTGAAAAGCTCCCTGCCCTCCTGGGGTTACATTGCAGAAATGGAAGTTAGGGAGTGTTTTCCTTTGCCAGTCTGAATGTCCCCAACATGACATGAGGAGGTGCCAGTTCAAGAAGCATGCAAAAAACTGGGCGTGGTGGCACACACCTTTAATCCCAGCACTCCAGAGGCAGAGGTAGGAGGATCGTTTTAAATTTGAGGCCACCCTGAGATTGCATAGTACATTCCAGGTCAGCCTGGGCAAGAGAAATACCCTACCTCAAAAAAGCAAAAAAAAAAAAAAGCAAGCAAAAAATATGGCTCTATTTAGCTATGACCAATTTAGGAGTGTTTTCTACTGCTAAACGTGAATAATTTGTGTCAAGGTCACTTTTTTGATTTTGAAGTTGCTACTTTATTGCACTTTAAACTGTCCTCTATAGCCTTGGTCATCTCACACAGCAGCCTGAGTCTAATTCTTTTTTAAAATTTATTTATTTATGAGAGTGAGTATGGGTGCACCAGGGCCTCCTGACGCTGCAAATGAACTCCAAACACAGGCATCACTTTGTGCATCTGGCTTTACCTGGGTGCAGGGGAATCTAACCCAGGCCAGTAAGCTTTGTAAGAAAGTGCCTTTAACTGTTGAACAATCTCCCCTGCCCTTGAATTCCTTTAAAAAAAAAAAAAACTTAAAAAAATATATTCATTTATTTGAGAGAGAGAAGGGAGAGAGGGAAAATGGGTGCGCCAGGGCCTCCAGCTGCTGTAAATGAACTCCAGACACATGCACCACCTTGTGCATCTGGCTTACATAGGTCCTGGGGAATTGATCCTTGGTCCTTTGGCTTTTCAGGCAAGTGCCTTAACCGCTAAGCCATCCCTCCAGCCCCAGCCCTCTAATTCTTAATCTCTTCTTGTGGAAGCATTTTATGAGTGTTGCAGCAATGTGCATTTTTTAACAGTTATATTGAGAAAGATACTCCCCATTTTGGGCTTGGCATAATGTACTGGGGAGTAGATTTTAAATTTATTTATTTATTTATTATTTACAAGGACACAGAGAGAGAGAGAATGGGCAAGCCAGGGCCTCTAGTCTGCAAACAAACTCCAGATGCATGTACCACTTTGTGCATCTGGCGTTATGTGGGTGGTACTGGGGAATCAAATCCAGGTTGTTAGGCTTTGCAGGCAAGCACCTTAACCTTAGAGCCTTATCTCCAGTCAGGAGTAGGTTTTAAAAGATAAATAGAAATTTAGAAGCAATTATAAGAAGAATCTGCTGGGCTGCAAGTGACTGTATGAGTTACTTTCTTACTGCTATGGATAAATACTGAAGTGGAAGCAATTTATGGAAGAAAAGGGGTTTAATTTGGTTTTCCGTTTCAAGGACAAGTTTCGTCATGGTTGGAGAAGGCATGGCAGGCTGGAGAGGAAAGCTAGTGTCACACAGGTAGCAAGTGGGGCTGGATTCTAAAACCTCAAGTCCTGACCCATGACCCACTTTCTTCCACAAAGCTCCACCTCCTGAAGACCCCATTTCCCCAAACTTCATCTGACTGGAGAGCAAGTGCTCACATGCCTCAGCAGGTGGGAGATACTTTACCTCCACACTGCGGGGCTCTGGCTACTTAAAACCTCTGCTGGCTCTCAAGGTGTTGATGTTGCCACACTCCTATGTAGAGCTGGGTGCTGGAAAGCATGGCTTCCTCTTTCAAGCTGCTGCTGCTTGGCTGTGTGACCTTAAACAATTTAACCCCAGAGCCAAGATTTCTTCACCTGTAAAAACATAAGTTTATGAAACCACTCTGTGGTGGGGACATTGAATAAGGATTCAATGAAATAATGTCTACAAAGTGCTCACCATAGTGCCTGAAAACAATAGGTTCTTTTTTTTCGAGGTAGGGTCTCACTCTAGCCCAGGCTGACCTGGAATTCACTATGTAGTCTCAGGCTGGCCTCGAACTTATAGTGACCCTCCTATCTCTGCCTCCTGAATGCTGGGATTAAAGGCATGTGCCACTATGCCCAGCCTACACTAGGTTCTTTTAAAAATTTTTTTTCTTTATTTATTTGAGAGAGAAAGAGGCCTGTAGAGAGAGAATGGGTGCACTAGGGCCTTTAGCCACTGCATGCAGAACGTGGCTCTATATGGGTACTTGGGAGTTGAACTTGGGTCCTTAGGCTTTGCAGGCAAGCGCCTTAACTGCTGAGCCATCTCTCCAGCCCCAATAGGCCCTTTAGAAATATTTTATTTATTTATTTGAGAGAGAGAGAATGGGTGTGTCAGGGCCTCTAGCCACTGTAAACAAACTCTAGATGCATGTACCACCTTGTTCATCTGGCTTACATGGGTACTGGGGAATTGAACCTCTCTCTGTCTGTCTGTCTCTCTCTCTCTCTAATAAATAAACAATTTTTTAACTTTTTTTTCTTTTTCTTTTTCTTTTTTTTTTTTTTTTTTTTTTTGGTGTTTTGAGGTAGGGTCTCACTCTGGCTCAGGCTGACCTGGAATTCACTATGTAGTCTCAGGGTGGCCTCGAACTCTCAGCGATCCTCCTACCTCTGCCTCCCGAGTACTGGGATTAAAGGCGTGCGCCACCACGCCCGGCTTAACTTTTATTTTTTAAAAATATTTTATTTTGATTTATTTGAGTGAGAGAGGGAGAGAATGGCCATGCCAGGGCTTCCAGCCACTGCAAACGAAATCCAGATGCATGCGCCACCTTGTGCATCTGGCTTATGTGGGTCCTGGGGAATCGAACCAGAGTCCTCCGGCTTTGCGTACAAGGGCCTTAGCCTCTAAGCCATCTCTCCAGACCAACTTTTATTTATTTATTTATTTTTTATTTGAGAGAGAAAGAGGCAGATGAAGTGATTAATCACTCTGAGAAATGTTGATCTTACAGTTTATGCACCCCTTGACAATAACACCAGGTTTTCCAAGGAGTCCATTGTCACTCATCTTCTGTCTGCATAGACTTCTCACTGGCTGCTTTCTGCTTTTGTTGCATGGTCTCTGCTTTCTCTGAGAGGTAGTCTGTCCTCTTTTCTTTTCCTCTTGCCAGTTTCCTGTGTTTTCATATTTTTCTGGCAGTTAAGTACTTGTTGATTTCCACAGGTCATGCCACCACTGGGCAGAGCCTGGAAGAGAGTGACTCTGAGAAGCCAAGACTCCCCAACACGCATGCTCAGCTGCTGTCGCTGGTCCCTGAGCAAGCTACGCTGGACACTCGATGGCTCCAGGAGCTGGACCAGTGCTGTTTTCCTTCCCTCCTTCCTTCTTTCCTTCCCTCCTCCCTTCCTTCCTTCCTTCCTTTTTTATTTTTTAAACAAACTCCAGATGCATGTGCCACTTTGTGCATCTGGCTTACATGGGTACCGGGCAATTGAACCTGGGTCCTTAGGCTTTGCAGGCAAGCACTTTAACCATTAAGTCATCTCTTCAGCCCTCTATTTGTTTTGAATTATTCATTTGCAAGCAGAGAGAGAGAGAGAAGACAGAATGGGCATGCCCAGGGCCTCCAGCAGCTGCAAACGAGCTCCAGATGTACGTGCCACTCAGGTACTGGGGAATTGAACTCAGGTCGTCAGTCTTTGCAGAGGCAAGACTTAACCACTACAGCTCACTTCCCTTCTTCCTTCCTTCCTTCCCTTCCTCCCTCCCTTCCTTCCCTCCCTCCTACCTTCTTCCTTCCTTTCTTTCTTTCTGTTTTGACTTTTTTTTTTTTTTTTTTTTTTTTTTTTGGTTTTCTGAGGTAGGGTTTCTCTCTAGTCCAGGCTGTAATCTCAGGGAGCCTCGAACTCACGGCTATCCTCCTACCTCTGCCTCCCGAGTGCTGGGATTAAAAGCGTGCGCCACCACACCCGGGTCTGTTTTGACTTTTTATTTTATTTTATTTTTATTTATTTATTTGAGAGTGACAGGCAGAGAGAGAAAGAGGGAGAGAGAGAGAGAATGGGCGTGCCAGGGCCTCCAGCCAGTGCAAACAAACTCCAGATGCATGTGCCACCCTGTGCATCTGGCTTACGTGGGTACTGGGGAATCGAGCTGCATTCCTTAGGCTTCATAGGCAAGGGCTTAACCGCTAAGCCATCCCTCCAGCTCTGTTTTGACTTTTTAAGGTGGGGTCTTGCTCTAGGCCGGACTGACTTACTCTGTAGTCCCAGGCTGGCCTCAATCTCACAGTAATCCTCCTACTTCTGCCTCAGGGTCTCACTGTAGCCTAGACTGACCTAGAACTCACTCAAGCCCCGAACTCATGACAAGATTTTCTTACCTCAGCTTCCTGAGTTCTGGAAATAAAGTCATGAGCCACCAAACATGGCAACTTATTTTTGCCTTTCAAGGTAAGGTCTCGCTCTAGCCCAGGCTGACCTGGAACTCACTATGTAGTCTCAGGGTGGCACTGAACTCACAGCGATCCTCCTACCTCTGAGTCCCTAATGCTGAGATTAAAGGCATGCATCACCACCTGGCTTACCGTTCTTTTTCTTTCTTTCTTTCTTTCTTTCTTCCTTTCTTCTTTTTTTTTTTTTTGGAGAGGGGGTCTCATTCTAGCTCAGGCTGACCTGGGATTTACTATGTAGTCTCAGGATGGCCTCAAACTCATGGTGATCCACCTACCTCTGCCTTCTGAGTGCTGAGATTAAAGGCGTGCACCACCACGGCCGGCTGCCAGCTCTGTTTCTTAAACAGACTTTGAACACCCCTTAGGGTTAGAGCCCCGACCCCGGCTCCAGATCTTCCTGCTTTGGGGACTTATGGACTATCGTGGGTGAGTCGTACTTTTTGGTGCTCTGTAATTAGGGGTCATTTTGACCAAATCAATTAACACTTGGCCTTTTGTTCTGTAGTTTACAGAATTCTGTTGTGATCTTTTCTCCTCACCTCTCCCTCCCTTCTCTTTCTCTCTCTCTCTCTCTTGTACTTTATGCCTAAATGAGAGTAACAACAGAATAACTACGCCTCCAGACAAACTCCCTTCACATTGGATGGGGTTTCAAGGAGGGAATGGAAGTGCTTGTGTTCCAACTACCATCTTTTTTTTTTTTTTTTTTTTTTTTTAGTTTTTTGAGGTAGGGTCTTACTCTAGCCCAGGCTGACCTGGAATTCACTCTGTAGTCTCAGGATGGCCTCGAATTCACACTGATCCTCCTATCTCTGCCTCTGGGGTGCTGGGATTAAAGGTATGCACCACCACGCCCGGCTTCCAACTGCCATCTTTATTGGGAATTTAATGCTTTGCTTAAAGTAGCTCAATGCTCCTCAGTGCATAAACAGTTTGCTTCCTAATGTTTCAGTTTGTGCTGCTACTAGACTGAAGGTCTGTTCTGGGCCAAGCCTAGGTCTGTAGGGTTTGTGTGCATGGAGCCCTTGTGAGGCCAGTGAGGCCAGCTCCCCTCTGGCCCGGGACAGGGCTGTGTCAGCAGAGACCTGCCTCATGTAAGGGTGCTGACATAGTGTGTATCACTTCTTCTGTTTTGTGTATTGCTTTCCTGCCTTGTTCCCTTTCCCCAATCAACCTCTTATTATTTATCTATTTGGGAGAGAGACAGGAAGAGAGAAAGAGGGGGAGAAAGAGAGAAGCAGATAGAATGGGTGCGCCAGGCCTCCAGCCACTGCAAACGAACTCCAGACACATGTGCCACCCTGTGCATTTGCCTTACGTGGGTCCTGGGGAATCAAATCCATGTCCTTATCTTCATTAAGTGCCTTAACCACTAAGCCATCTCTCCAGCCCCTATTTATTTATTTTTTGAGACAGGAGTTCATGAACTTTTGATGCTCCTGTCTCAGTCTCCCAAGTAGCCAGGATTACCTGCGTGTGCCACTAGCTCTGCGCTCCCCTAACTTCTCTGTCTCCTCCAACCTCCCTCCAGCATCTGGAAGAGGGAGGAGGAAAGAGGCAGGCGGGAGACAGAGTTAGAGGGAAGGGAGGACAGCCAGCCAGGGAGGAAACTGGAGGAGAAATCTGGAAAATTCTTGCTTCCTTTGGTGTCTTCAACAGCAGAGCATCTATGGCTTTCCAGTGGACACGTGAGAAGCCAGTCTGCCACTGCCGTACCCAAGGAGGGTCTCCGAGACACTTCATCACAGATGTACGGGCAGCGACCAGTCTGGACCACCTTCCTGCCATGCTGGTGCTTGCCAGCTTACCAGCCACCCTGGCTTGTACTTGGTTCCAGAACATCCAGCTTTCCACAAATATCCCCACCGTCACTCTCTTCCCATGATTTCCAGAAAGAAGCTTTAGAGATATGGTTCGACCACTCTTCCCTCCTTAAAGCTCACAGCAGTTACTCCAGGTGTCCTTATATCTGTTGCAAACATTGGGAGCTATTGAAATAGAAGATACAGTACTCACCTTTGGGAAAGCATCTGACAAGAAAAGGAGTGAGGTACAGTGTGGGGATATTGCATAATAGTAGTACCCTGCTTGCCTAGCATGTGTGAGGCCCTGAGTTTGAGCCCTGGCACCACACACACATACGAGAGTGGGGTATAGGATGCAGGAGTGGCGGTGGAACAGGGCAGAATTACCAACTCAGGCTTGTCCAGAGTATATTTCTGTTGGTAGATTTATCCACTAGTTTTTATTTTTTATCCTCTCATATCTCTACATCTTGCTAAACAGTAATATTTAGAGAAACATTTGTCACTTGTCAAAAATGGTTTATCAGATTATTTTCCCTCCTCCCTTTTTTTTTTTTCTTTTGAGACAGGGTCTCCCTATGTTACTCAAGCTGATCTTAAATTTCTGGGTCTCAGATATCCTCCTGCCTCACCCTCCCGAAGTCCCAAGTAGCTCCGAAATAAGTGATGCAGGGCTTTAGGGCTTGGGCAAGCCTGTGAACCCCAAGTTCTGGGCTTGTCTATTTTAACAAATAATTGAACAATCAGACTCTGAGAAAGGTAAATTAAAAATTATTGAATATATTTAAAGAGACATTATGAATTATGAGGACTATTAAGGAAGGGGGGAATTAGGATCCAGGTAGGAGGCTAGCTGAAAGACTCAGGCCAGAAAGGAATTCCCCTCCTTGGCTGGCTGTAAACACAGAAATGGGAAAATAGAGTTAGGGAAATTCCCGAAAGAGAAACCCAAGAAGGGGGTACACATGGAAGACAAACCCTGAGAACCCAGGCCAAAGGGTTTAGAAAAAACACAGGTGCCCATACACGTGGGATTAAAGCAGAAGCGCTCAGCCCTTCACCCCACACTCACAAGGGGCAGGAAAGGCTAAGAACTAAGGACTCCAAGGGCTTAAAGTAAGATCTCCTAAGTAACAGAGGGGAGAGCGGCAAGGCCGGGAAGTCCAGATGCCCACAGAGTAGGTAGCTGAGAGAGTTATTACACACGGCAGCCCCAGAGCTTAGAGGAAACTCATATATATAAAACAAAGTGAAAAGACGTTTGGAAACAAACAACAGGTGAGAAGCCAGCAGACAAAAAGACCCAGGCTCGTCACAGAGCCCTCCCCTGTCCCAGCCAGGTGACAAGAGCACAGGCCAGGCTGTCCTTGTGGAAGAGAGCTCGTAGGCAGGGTGGGGCCCTTTGCATCACCCAGGTGTGAAAGGGACAGATCTGATTGGCGCATGGGCGTGGGGACCCAGAGAGGCCAGCCCACCCAAGTATGCTAGACTGGGAAAGAAGCTGGGGGCGCTGGCGCTGAGGAATTGCTATTGCTCGGTGAGACTGGATCAGACGCTGAGTTCTCATTTTGCCAGGGCGGGGTGGGGGGATGTGGCATCTTCTTGCTCCCTTTTGGAGCTTCTGTCCCTCACTGCAGGTAAAAAGCTATCTTACTCCAGTTTCTCCTTCAACAGCATACTGATCTGGTTTTATTTATTATTATTATTGGTTTTTCAAGGTAGGGTCTCACTCTGGACCAGGCTGACCTGTAGTCTCAGGGTGGCCTTGAGCTCATGGTGATCCTCCTACCTCTGCCTCCCTGAATTAAAGGTGAGTGCCACTGCACCTAGCTTTCTGGTTTGTTTTTATTCTTATTTATTTATTTGACAGAGAGAGAGAGAGAGAGAGGAGGTGGGGAGAGAGAATGGGCATGCCAGGGCCTCCAGCCACTGCAAACGAACTCGACACCACCTTGTGCATCTGGGTAACGTGGGTCCTGGGGAATCGAACCTGGGTCCTTTGGCTTTGCAGGCAAACGCTGTAACCACGAAGCCATCACTCCAGCCCTGGTTTTATTTTTGTTACGTCCATGACAGTAATAGTTCCTAGTCTAGCAAAATAAAATATTTCTCACTTTTCATACTAAGTTTTCAAAATTCAGTGTGTATTAAAAATAAAAATGTGTGTGTGGTGTGTGTGTTTAAGTGTGGGCGTGCACATGCCATGGTGTAAGTGTGGGCATCAGTCCTTGCCTTCCAGTGTTAGCAGGGTCTCTGTTGTTCACTGCTGTGTGCGCAAGGCTAGCTGGCCTTGCCCTTGGTGTACTGTGATTACAGAGCACCAACGCTGCCAGCTAACGTGGATCCTGGGGAGCCAAAGTCAGGTCCTGAAGCTTGTGCAACAAGCACTTTGCCCGCAGGGTTAATCTCCTCAGTGAGTATATATTTAATCTCTCTTTGATTTGCTCACTTCACCTTCCAAATGCACAACGGCCACGTGTGACTAGTAGTATTGGACAGGGAAGACTCGGAATGAAAAAGGGAGTGTTTGAGGCTAAGAGTCCTGTAGAACGCGTCCGTACTGAGGGTGGAGATAAATTCAGTGTGTAGGAGACGGCCCTAGGTGCAGTCCCTGGGGCACAGGAAGCATAATAGGGGTAATAAATTGTGTCACTGTCATGGTCCTGTACTTTCTGTTGCTCCTAACAAGCAGTTCTGCTGTCTCTTAGCAGGGTTGTGAATAATCAGTAAAGTATACTGCCTGCTGGGAGGGAATTTCTAAGAACAGCTCCCTGCCCCACCCCGCCCCACCCGCCCCAAGGAGGCCCCAGGGGAAGATGAAACTCTTAGGCAAAGGCCCTCCCTACTTGGACAGCCCCTTCCTAAAATTGTGAAATAATCTGGATTTTTGACTCAGGAAACACTCCCCGCCCCCCCCCCACACACACTTTTTTTCTTTCTGTTTTTCCAGGTAGGGTCTCACTCTAGCTGGGCCTGACCTGGAGCTCACTATGCAGTCTCAGGATGGCCTTGAACTCTCGGTGATCCTCCTACCTCTGCCTCCCAAGTGCTGGTATTAAAAGCACGCGCCACCACGCCCGGCTCCACAATTCTTTCATAATGTTCATACATTATGTGCCAGAAACAAAATTTATTTATTTTACAATAATTATTGTAGTCAAAGCACCTATAAATATCCTGGATTTTCTAGCATGGAAATTTTGAATACTATTTCTTTCAGTGAAAAAAAAAAGGATCAAAATAAATTTTAAAAGGGTTGGAGAGATGGCTTAGCGGTTAAAAAGTCTTGCCTGCAAAAGCCAAAGGACCCAGGTTCGATTCCCAAGAATCCAAAACTTGATTCTAAATGTTCCATGACCTGTGACACCACTTTCCCTGGGATCTTGCACAGGGGTGCTTAAAAGTCCGTCATGTAACTGATACTAAGTTCATCGGAGACTAAGGGCTGCTTTTCCGGAGGACGGCATTTAAAGTTATGTGCAGGCAACAAAGCTTTCTAAGAATATTTTTGGCAGGCTGATAAGGAGGAGAAAAGAGAAAATATAGGGGGCCTGGAGGAGTATGTGCTGGCCCCTGGGACACCAGCCATAGAAAAGATAACAGGACCTGGAGGAGTGTGTGCTGACCCCTGGGGCACCGGCCAGATGTCGGTGCACACAAACTGGGGGCACACGAGCGCCTTGGCTGTTGCTATCCAAAACACTCCTCACAGTTCGTTGAGGTCAACACAGACGATTTCTTGCAAGGTCTAGGCCCGTGGGAAGAGGGCTGGGGGAGCGCGCAGGTAGCAGAGGGTCTGGCTGCAACAGCGGCGGCCAGGCAAGGCAATGTCCCAGTGTCTCCTGGGGTGGGCCTCCTCCCTTCAGAAAGCAGGACATCGGGCGGCAGAAAGGGGAAGCTGGCTTGGGAGGGGGGGTGGCTGCGTCACCCATATTTTCCAGGCTGTCAGTCTCCCGGGCCTCGCAGGTGGGGACGCCCCCTCCCACGCAGCGCGGTTCCGGTGGGTGGGGAGGAGGGGCTGGGCTCCGAGCGCCCGCCCCTCCATCTATCACATGGCCCGAGAGTCAAAAAAAAAAAAAAAAAAAAAAAAAAAAAGAAAGAAAGAAAAAAAAAAAAAAAGCACAACAAGAAACACAACAGCTTTGGCCAAGACCGCGACTTCAGGAGCGGGAGCCCAGGGCCCTCGCGGGCAGCCCCCTCCCCATGGAGGACAGCTTTTTGGAATCCTTCGGGAGGCTGAGCCTCCGACCGCGGCCGCCGCCCCCGCGGGGGACCCCTCCGCGCCGGCACAGCTTTAGGAAACACCTCTACCTCCTGCGCGGCCTCCCGGGCTCGGGGAAAACCACACTGGCCAGGTAATATGACAGCGGCCTGGGCGCTCCTGCCCCGAGCGGCTCCCGGCGCCGCGCCCGCCCGCCCGCCCACCTGGCACCGGCCTCGGGGTCCGGGCCTGGCCGTGCGGGACAAGCCCGGGTCGCCGTCTCTCCCCCCACCACCACCCCCAAACCCCGGGGACCGCCGCGGGCTCCGAGAGGAGGGGCGCTCGCCTGGCTGCGCTCACCAGGGAGGATGGATCCCGCGCTGCGCCTGGCGCGAGCCCCACATGGCACCGGTCCCCCTTGCCTTCCTCCACGGCCGCCGTGCCCGGGCCTGGTGCCGAGGGTGCCAGCCGGGGCCGAGCCAACCATCGCCGCCCCCCCAAGCCCTCCCCAGAGCCCCCGATCGGGGTGGCCCGCTGGGGCGGGGGGACTGTTCTTCTCCTGCTGCTGTTGCTGCTTCGGGAAAAGCTGGTGGCAACCGCGGAAGAAACCCGCCCTCCCTCCCCATAGCGCGCAGGCAGCCGCCGCCACAGTGCGTCCACGGGAGACTTAGACCGGGGGTCCGCGGGCGGGGAGTTTGGGGGGGGTCCCCGGGCAGCCCTGGCCCTGGCCCCTGGTCTGGAGGCTCAACGTGGAAATCTGGTGGATCCCCCGCAGCCCGCGTTTGTTTGGCGGCTGCGAAAGGCGCACAGGTACCCGGGGGTCGGGGTGGGGTGGGGGTGAAGGGGCTGGCAGGTGCCACCGGCGGTGCCATCGGAGGTGCCACCCCGACGGTCCATTGACAAGAGCATCGCCCCGGGCGCCCACATCCGCGCCCTCGCGAGTCAATTGCGTAGCGGCCCCAGCCCGGGCACCCAGGTCGGCGAGCATCGCGCGCGGGCGGGCTCGGTGCCCTCCGCCACCTCGCTAGGCCCACCGCTGCAGCCCGAAGGCCCACCACTCCCCCGGCCTTGCCCTTGATGCCCAGCGACGATGGACTCCTGTTTTCTCTTCTGTAAACCAAGCTGTTTCTCTCTCGCAGCGGCCTCACCCTCCACTATATGCAGCCCCGCGGCTCCTGCTCACAGCCCACAGCCCACTGCCCTGTGACTGCGCTTAGCTTGCTTGGTACATGAGTTTTGGTTTTTCCTTGCCTAAGAGTCTTGAAGGTAGGGGCCACGCACATTGGCACACAGCAGACAGTTAATAGAGGAAATGAGCCTTTTCCGCCATGAGATTTCCATGTCGCCAGAGAAGGACCCTGAACTGCTGAAGCATACAGGTGGCCTGCCGCACGCTGAGTACCATGGTGCCCGGGTCATCATGAGCTCAGGAGGGCCTGAGTCCTGCCTATGGGGATGTGGGGGACCTGTGACAGCCCTGGAAAGGTGCTGTCTTTTTTTTTTTTTTTTAATACTGTGATTCTAGTTGATTTGTAAAACAGACGCATTTAGCCAAAGAGTATTGCTACCTTTGTAGATGAAAGGGACAAGGGACTTGTGAAGGCCACACTGGGACGCTTTTTTCGAAAAGACAGGTCCCCTCCAGCAGCTTCTGGGCGGCAGAGGGTGGCCTAGCTTGGGGGAGCCTCTCTGGAACCCTGTTTATTTTGTGGTAGCAGCTGTTCCATAGTGGGTATGTCTGTTATCAGGTATTTTCAGGATGTCACCTCTTGTTCGCTTCACTTTCACTTTGCTGGTCTGTGACCTATCACACGCCGAGTGTCCAAGAAGGAAGTAAACATTGTTGGCTAGGTTTGTTTCTAGCCATGTTGGGAGAGGAAGTAACACAGTGATTAGTGGAAGAGCCTGAGGACCCTGAATCTCACATTCCTCCTCTGTAAAGCCAGTGAGTGCGTTGGCCTGAGTAGCATAAGGGCCCTTTCTGACTCTTAATTTTCTACACTTTTAGGATTTTTCATTCCTACATACCTCTTGACTAAGCAGAAAATACTGGACAAGAGAACAGCTTATTAAAGATCATCTCTCTAAGAACAATTCAAGTGTGCCCTGCTGTAGGTCTATCCGACCAGTTGGTGACTTTGGGCAGTCCCCTACTTTCTCTGGGCCTTTTGCTCCTTATGTGTGACTAAGAGATGATTAGGTTGGAGGAGATCTTTCTAACTCTGAATTTCCAGTTGCCAGACTTACAAATGGCTGTTTAGGGGCTGGAGAGATGGGCTAATGGTTAAGGTACTTGCCTGTAAAGCCTAATGACCTGAGTTAGATTCCCCAGTATCCATGTAAAGCCAGATGCACAACGTAGCGCATGCATCTGGTTTGTTTAAGGAAGTTGGAGGCCCTAGCACGTCCATTCATTCCCCCTGCCTCCTTGAAAATAAATAAATTAAAATATTTTCAAAAACTGGGGGCTGGAGAGATGGCTTAGCAGTTAAGTCGCTTGCCTATGAAGCCAAAGGACCTTGGTTCAATTCCCCAGGACCCACATAAGTCAGATGCACAAGGTGGTGCATTCATCTGGAGTTCGTTTGCAGTGGCTGGAGGTCCTGGCACTCCCATTCTCTCTCTTTTTCTCCCTTTTTCCCCTCTCTCAAATAAATAAAATAAAAATTAAAAAAGAACAAAAAAAGTTTTTAAAAAATGGCAGGTTAAAGGGTCAACTTACAGCTTCATGGTCATGCTCTGCCACTCACTAGCTGTGTCAGTTTCTTTCTCTTTGCGGGGACAGAGCACCAGACCAGAAAGGACTTCAGGAAAGACAGCTTGTTTAAGGCTTACAGTTTCCAGGAGAAGTCTGTCACAGAGGGAAAGCCTGGCAGGAGTAGACAGCTGGCGTCGCATCAGCAGGAAGTAGAACGAGCAGTGGCCAGCAGGTCTGGGCTAGTCGGTAGCACTTCGAGGCCTGTCCCTGGTGTGGCACTTTCTCAAACAAGGCTCCACCTTCTTGAGAGTCCACAATAGCACCACCAACTGGAGATTAAAGTATTCAAACCCATGAGTCTGTGGTGGACGTTTGACAATAAAACCACCTTACCAGCTGTGCCCCTCACTCAACCTCTCTGTCTCCGTGTCTTCTGTTTATGGGGAGGATCTGCCCTTTCCGCCTCTGAAGGCTGTTGTGAAGAGTGAATGCGCGAGAAGAACTTTCAGGGGCTGGAGAGATGATGGCTCAGAGGTGCTGACGTGCAAACGCTGATGACCCTCCATTCCCCAGCACCCATGTAAAGCCAGATTCAGAAAGCGGCACATGCGTCTGGAGTTCATTTGCAGTGCAGGAGGCCCTGGCGAGCCCATACCCACTCACTTGCTCTCTCTGTCTCTCTCAAATAAAAATACTTAAAAAAAAAGAACTCAAACTTAAAGGTGATATATATTCCCAGGCTGACCTCTAACTCACAACAATTCTCCTACCTCAGCCTCCCAAGTACAGAGATTAAAATGCTCTTGGAGGTGTAGTTACTGCTTGGGGTGCTGATCAGCTGAAGAAAATGATCAGCATTATGGGGCAATGCCTGGCTTTAAGAGGATGATGGCAGCTGGTAGTGGGCACTAGGTTTTCCCATTGTGCTGGGCACTGGAAGTCTTGGGCCCAGGAGCTTTGGCATGCTTTCCAGTGGGATGTGCACTTATGTAGAGCCTAGGAATTAAGCAGGGAACAGTCATAGCTTAGCAAGGAGGGCTGCTTGAAACAAAGATGAAATGGTATGACAGGCGCTGTGCAGCCCTCGGGGAGCCATCTCCCCATGTGTTCGGGAGGGCTGAGTGGGGGAAAGGAGGATGGAAAATTGTTTTAAATTACACATGTAAAGAAAACAGTAAAACTAAGGTTTTCACATATTTCTTGGGTTCTGAGGAGTTCAGATCTTCTCTCTGTTTTCCAATTTCTCTATAATGTATGTTTCTTAAATCAGATTAATAAAATTTTAATCTTTAAAATTGGAGGAAGTTAGTTTTTACAAATATGAATTTATCTTTGTTTCTGCTTAACCATTATTTATCATTTGATTGAAGAAAAATAAACATCTTTTTTTAAAAATTAGGATATGTCTTGTCTTTCAAATCAGCATAAGCTTCTAGAATTTTCACCTATGTGCTTTCTTACCTCAAGTGGCTGAGATGTAGAAACATCTATTTGAAGTCTTTGGATTTTTTTAAATTTTGGTTTGATCTGGTTTAAAAGTTCTAAGCATATCTAGAGTACTAAAATTCTGTGTGCCCCTGTATTTTCACCTGTATTTACCTAAACATTGCTTTTAAATAGGCTGTTACTATTAACCTTCTAAGTATGTAAACATGAAGGAATGTTCATCACAGAGTTTCTTATGTGATAGAAAAAAATGTGAAACAATTTAACTGTCAAAAATAGAGGTTTGGGGGCTGGAGACATGGCTCAGCCATTAAGGTGCTTGCTTGCAAAGGCCAAGGACCCGAGTTCAATTCCCTAGAACCCATGTAAGCCAGATGTACAAGATGGCACATGCATCTGGAGTTTGTCTGCAGTTACTAGAGACCCTGTCATGCCCATTCTCTCCTTCCCTCCCTCCCTCTCTCTCTCTCTCTCTTTCTCTCTCTCCTCTCACTCTCTCAAATAAATAAAATATTATAAAAAATAGAGGTTTACGAGTCATGCAGTCATTAATGGAAGCATATATTTGGCTTATAAATATATCTTTTCTCACTTAAGTTAAAAGCTCATAAAGAAGGATACACAGGGCTGGGGATGTAGCTCAGTTGGTGGACCCGTTGCCTAGCATGGCTGGGTTCCACCGCCACACTGCCTAAACCAGGTGTGCTGGTGCATGTCTGTAATCCCAGCACTCAGGAGGTAGAGGCAGGAGGATTATGAGTTCGCCCCTGCTACTTAGCAAGTTCAAAGCCCACGGGAGGCAGATGTAGGAGGATCACAGTGAGTTTGAGGCCAGCCTGAGATACATCGTGAATTCCAGGTCAGCCTGGGCTGGAATGAGACCCTACTTAGGAAAAAACAAAACAAAACAAAACAAAAAACCCTAAAATATCCTAAGACTAACAAGTGGGAATTTCATTAAATAAAAGATACAGACACATAAAAAAATTGAAGAAAAACAGACATATGCATCCCATCTTATGCTCAAAAGTCTACACAGATTCTTTGCAAAATGTGCGAGAACATAAAAATTCATCAGTATTTTTTGACATTAGGTACTAGGATTGTGGCCCTTTCTCCCCTTGATTTATTTTCTAATTTTCTACAACAAATATATATTACTTGGGGCCTGGAGAGATAGCTTAGCAGTTAAGGCATCTGCTGGCAAAGCCAAAGGACCCAGGTTCCATTCCCCAGTACCCTAGTAAAGCCAGCTGCACGAGCACCTGGAGTTCGTTTGCAGTGGTTAGAGACCTTGCATCCCCATTCTCTCTCTCATAAAATAAAACAAAATAAAAATATTTGTATTACTTGGAAACTTTTTTTCCTTTTGTTTTTGAGGTAGGGTCTTGCTCTAGCCCAGGCTGACCTGGAATTCACTATGTAGTCTCAGGATGGCCTCAAACTCACAGTGATCATCCTACCTCTGCCTCCTGAGTGCTGGGATTAAAGGTGTGTGCCACCACGCCCGGCTAATTGGCAACATTTTAAAGATGGAGATTAAGGCACAATTATATAAAAAGGATTGTTTAGTGCCTTGGATAGATGGACCCAGGTTGTATGCAAAGCTTTTATTACATAACTGAAATTTATTTTCAGTTGGATACATTAGGAAACTCACTCATGAGGAGATGAGTATTTTTTTCTTTTTAGTTTTTAAAATATATTTTATTTATTTGAGAGAGAGAGAGAAAAAAAACAGGCAGAGAGAGAGAGAGAGAGAGAGAGAGAAACAGGCAGAGAGAGAGAGAGAGAGATTGAGAATAGGTTGCCAGGGCCTCCAGCCACTGCAAACAAACTCCAGATGCATATGCCCCCCCCCTTGTGCATCTGGCTTACATGGGTCCTGGGGAATTGAACCGAGGCCCTTTGGCTTTACAGGCAAACGCCTTAACCGCTAAGCCCCATCTCTCCAGCCCCTCATTTTAGTTTTTCAAGGTAGGGTCTCACTGTAGCCCAGGCTGACCTGGAATTCACTGTGTAATCTCAGGGTGGCCTCAGAATCACAGCAATCCTCCTACCTCTGCCTCCCGAATTCTGGGATTAAAGGTGTGTGCCACCATACCTGGTGAGGAGATGGATTTTAAAAAAATATTTATTTATTTATTTATTTGGGAAAGAGAATGGGCTTGCCAGGACCTCTGCAAGTTCACTTTGTGCCACCTGGCTTTTTGTGGGTATTGGGGAATCAAACCCAAGTCAGCAGGCTTTGCAAGCAAGCGCCTGTAACTGCCAAGCCATCTCCCTAGCCCTGGATTTTTAATGATTTATTAAATTTTATCTTGTTAATTTTGCAATTAGCATATGAGCTAACAGATTACTTGATTTTGTTGTTGTTGTTGTTTTTGTTTTTTGAGGTAGGGTCTCACTGTAGCTCAGGCTGACCTGGAATTCACTAGGTAGTCTTAGGGTGGCCTTGAACTCATGGCGATTCTTTTACCTCTGCCTCCCGAGTGCTGGGATTAAAGGCGTGCACCACTATGCCTGGCTTACTTGATTTTTTTAAACATCTCCAATTCTTTTAACATGGAGCTAATATTAATCCATTTATTGTGAAGATTTTATATACTGTGGTAAACAACAGACTCCAGGATTATATATGTGCATTAAGCACCTTGAAATGATTGTTCCTGAAGTACCAACTGCAGTTATAATTATTTATTTATTTATTTAAAATAATTATTTAATTTTTTTAAATTTTTGTTTATTTGTATTTATTTGAGAGTGACAGACAGAGAAAGAGGCAGAGAGAGAGAAAGAGAGAGAGAGAGAGAGAGAGAGAGAGAGAATGGGCACACCAGGGCCTCCAGCCACTGTAAACGAACTCCAGACGCGTGCGCCCCCTTGTGTATCTGGCTAACATGGGTCCTGGGGAATTGAGCCTCGAACCGGGGTCTTTAGGCTTCACAGGCAAGCACTTAACTGCTAAGCCATCTCTCGAGCCCACTGCAGTTAATTCTTAGTCACTAACAGAACGTTGCTTACTGAGTCTACTTAACCAGTCTGGTAGGGTTCACAGAAGGTGCTTACACAAGACCTAACTATTGGAAACGATAATGACCGTGGGAGAGGAAGGTGCAGTGGGGAGTGTCACCTTATATGCCGGTGGTGTTCCAGGACAAGGAAATCAGTGAGGGAGATTAAAGCCAGCAGAGGAGAAAGAGTCTTCTCCACATATAAATGACTCCTGATTGGCCTTGGAAAGTGTGAGGGAGGAAGGAGATGGAGGCGGGATGGAGCTGGTTGTTCTGCTTTTGCTTGAGAGGCCAGAGGAGTCATAGCAGGGAGTCTACTGTCTAGGCACAAGGCCAGATTAAATGGACTGGAAGGAGAGATGGCTCAGTAATTAAAAGTGCTTTGCAGAGCCTATTGGCCAGAGTTTAATTTCCCAGCCACCCACATAAAGCCAGATGAGCATTTGTTTGCAACAGAAGAGTCACTTGCATGGACACACATAAGCAAATAAGGAAACACACATTTTTTTAAAGTGTCATTATTTTGTCTAGTCTGCTTTTGTATCTGTTACAGATTCAGCTAAAACTTTGTTTGTACTTCTTTCTGTACCTAAGTAATAATCCATGAACAATACATAAATTTTGGAAAAAAAGAAGGACATACTTTCAAACAACATAGAACCTACTCTTAATTTCTATATTAATATTAAAACTTGAGAACCGAGCGTAGTGGCGCACGCCTTTAATCCCAGCACTCGGGAGGCAGATGTAGGAGGATTGCCGTGAGTTCAAGGCCACCATGAGACAATCCTAATCCCAGCACTCGGGAGGCAGAGGTAGGACAATCACTGTGAGTTCAAGGCTAGCCTGGGACTACATAATGAATTCGATGTCAGCCTGGGCTAGAGGGAGACCCTGCCTCAAACACACACACACACCAGCAACAACAATGTGCCCCAGGTTGGACTGCAGAGTAGAAATAGGATTCCTTTCACTCCTGGTCAATGTTCTAGAACTCCATTTCTGCAGCCAAATGACAAAACTCACTTGAATCTGCACCTGTCCTTTCTACAGCCTCAGAGAAAGATCCGGGGATAAGCTTTTCAATGCATACATGTACTTGTATATATGTGTGTGCTGTGGTCAAAGGTCTCCCTGTTTTGATTATTTTCTCCTTTTAAACGGATAAAATTTAGTACATTCATGATAGGAAGCCATTGCCACTATTACTTAATTTTTTTTAAAAAAAATATGGATATTATTTATTTATTTATTTGAGAGAGGAAGAGGCAGAGAGAGAATGAATGAGTAGGCCAGGGCATCTAGCCACTGCATACGAGCTCCAGATGCATGTGCCACCTTGTGCATCTGGCTTATGTGGGTCCTAGGGAATTGAACCTTGGTCCTTAGGTTTCACAGGCAGGGGCCTTAACCACTAAGCAATCTCTGCAGCCTGGCTTCATTTTGTATTGATGAATAGAACCCATGTAGCACTATCCCCGTTACCCCCAGCAACCTCTAAGCTACTTGCTCAGTCACTGGCCTGTTCTGAGCCCTTCACATAAGTGAATCACACAATATTTGTGCTCATCTTATTTCACTTAGCATAATGTTTTCCTGGTTCATACATGTACTATTATGGAAGAATTTCATTATTTTATACCTGAATAAAAACATTCCGTTGTTATGAGCATACAACTAAAATGTTTTTTGGAAATGCAGTAGTAGAGTATTCTTTTTAAAAAAGAATCTTGTTTGAAAAATTGAAATTCTTTTTTAATGGGAAAAAAGGGTTTATTTTGGTTTACAGACTCGAGGGGAAGCTCCATGATGGCAGGGGAAAACAATGGCATGAGCAGAGGGTGGACATCACCTCCTGGCTGACGTAAGATGGACAACAGCAACAGGAGAGTGTGCCCTAAAAAAATAAAATTCCTAATGGTAGCTGGGCATGGTGGCACATGCCTTTAATCCCAGCACTAGGGAGGTAGAGGTAGGAGGATCACCATGAGTTCAAGGCCACCCTGAGACTACATAGTGAATTCCAGGTCAGCCTGGGCTACAGTGAGACCCTACTTTGGAAAATCAAAACAATAACAACAACAAAATTCTTAATGGTTACATCAGTTCCTTGGAAGTTTGTTGGATGTTTACATGTCAATCAAAGCCAAGTTTGGCCGCCATTCTAGTTCATGTGGCTGTTTGCAGTGTTCTACCTCCGTCTGGTACCATCACACAAGACTGTAGTATGGATTCAGGAGGCTCAAAGGCTGACGACTGACAGCTGACTTTTCTCCTCACTCACATCTCTGGATGACATGGAACTTATTTCCCATCAAGAGAAGCACCTTTCCTGTGTTTCTTTTTTCTTTTCCTTCCTTTTCTTTTCTTTTCTCTTCTCTTCTCTTCTCTTCTTTTTTTTCCAGGTAGGGTTTCACTCTAGCTCAAGCTGACCTGGAATTCACTATGTCGTCTCAGGGTGGCCTCAAACTCACAGCGATCCTCCTACCTCCGCCTTCCGAGTGCTGGGATTAAAAGCGTGAGCCACCATGCCCTGCTTTCTTTCCCTTGTTTCTTGGTACTAGACGTCTCAGAAGTGGAAAGATGATTGTCTGATGTGATACCATGACAAACAGGTGGGGGGAAAAGTAGACTTTGCAAAATCGTAGACTATGGGCATCAGTGAGAACAGGGTCCATGGGTCAGCGAGTTAAACAGTGTATAACGTAACTCCAAAGTAAGCTGCCTCATTGACAGTGCACCGAGCCAGCACGCCTGGACTATGGTGTTTCTTAGCGTGAGGCTGTGGCTCTCATGGGTAAGAGTAAGGCCTAAACAGTCTTTGTATATCAAAAAACAAAACAAAACAGAAAAGCAGCAGCAGCAGCATCCACAAATGGTGGCATGTGCCTTTAATCCCAGCACTCGGGAGGCAGAGGTAGGAGGCTCACCATGAGTTCGAGGACACCCTGAGACGACATAGTGAATTCCAGGTCAGCTTTGGCTAGAGTGAAACCCTACCTCGAGAAAAACAGCAAATAAGAGTGGCAGGTAGGTGACATCTCAGACCTTTAGTCCTAACTACTGAAAACATGACTATTAGCCTTTCATATTTTTCATGATTTTCTTAAGGTGGGCTCTGAATTTCAATGATGAGAATCCTTGCAATACTTCCCTCTGGAGGGGGAATGAAGGAAGACTGCAAGTGGATTTCTCTTACGAGAACTAGGGCTCTATTGTGCCGTCTGTGCTTGTAATTACCGGGAAGACCTGTCGGTGGAGGGGGGTCCGTACACGATACAAGAAACGTCGCTGTGTCCCTGGAGCTGCTGGGCCGTTGGAGAAGGCCCTGCTGACCTGGAGCATAGAGTATTGAGGTGTGACCGAGGAGGAAGGAGCGGATGAAGATATGAAAGAACCTTTTCGCAGGAAAAGCTAAAGTGATGAGTAAGAAACTCTTGCAGAGTTCATCTCAGTCAAGCCTACGAAGAGATGCTCTGAGAAGCTCGGGATCTTGATCAAGGTCAAGGTCAATCCTCTCCCTGCCTTTTCCTTTTCTTTTCTTTCAGCACTAGGGATTGAATGTAGCGCGCTGACCTTGATGGCCAATCCCGCGTTTCCCTTATTGCCAATTCAGAGCTTTCTGACCTACATTTTCCAGGAAGGAACTAGTTGGGTAAGAGGCATGAGGTTTGTTCCGATCTATTGTGGAGGAACAAACACTTCAAGTCTCTATTAAGAGAGCTGAGTTGGGCTGGAGAGAAGGCTTAGTGCTTAAGGTACCTGCCTACAAAGCCTAGTGACCTGGGTGGACCCAGGTTTGATTCCCTAATACTCATGTAATGCTGGATACACAAAGTGTGCATGAATCTAGACTTTGCCGTGTCTAGAGGCCCTGACATGTCCATTCTCTCTCTGTGTTTCTCATAAATAAATAAAAATGTTTTTTAAAAAAAGATCCTTAAAAAAGAGAGACAGCTAAGTTAACCAGGATTTCAACTAGCAGGGTAAAGAAACTATATTGTTGCTGCCAATATTAATAAGTTGGTTCTCCTAATTAAAAATATTACAGGGCTAGAGAGGTGTGGCTCAGTGGTTAAAGTGCTTGCTTAGAAAACCTGGTGACCTGGGTTCAGTTCACTAGTGCCCACATAAAGCCAGATATACAAAGTGGCGCATGCATCTAGAGTTCGTGTGCAGTGGTAGGAAGCCTTGGCACGCTCATACTTGCTCTCCTCTCTCTCCTTGAGAATAAATAAAAATATTTTTAAAATATTGCAAAGCAAATTCTTATCCTTGTTAATAATATATTACTATTGGGAGGAGCTGAGATTGAGGTCTTAAGTATTTGTATCTACACTGACTTATCATGGAGTGGAGAAACAACGCTCCATCCGTCACGATGTCAACTCCCATCTCTAAATCGGCTCACGTGACAGGATGCTTATTACTCAGCTTGGTTCCTTCTGGACCCTCTGGTGAAATCTTCTCTATATAATGGCACCTTTCTAGGGCCATCTCAACACTAGAGAAACCCAATTAGAAATCAAAATAATTATTTCTAGTACTCCAAGTGTATCTAAAGATATTTAAGCTCTGTGGGGTTGGGGAAATAGTATGGTAAAGGAAAAGGACTCTAATTTCTGGCTGTTCCTTCATAAGGCTCTCTGTCGGATCATGTATATGGCTTGGGGAGAAGGCTATCTGTTTATCAAGGTAAGAACCTGGCAGAGGGAAATCATCTTGAGAAAGCAAAGCTTAGCACATGGTTATGGGGTGTTGGTTATATGCCTGCACTTTTTAGACTCACTGGCTTACTGGCCCTTATGGAGCCTTATGCTGTAAAGCTAGTTTGTATTTTTGCTTTTTCATTTTATTTTATTTTTTTAATGTGGTAGAGGAGTACGTTAGGGTCAGGGCACATCCACCGTGCTTCTGAGATGGAGTCTCATCAGAGCACACCGCTCCCACCAGAGCTGCTCCTGAGCACGTTCCTCACTCACCTTCCAAAGCTACCAGCAGGATGTCCTGTTTGAGTGTGGCTGTAGAGCTAGGATCGTTCAGTGCTGATGATGTGATGAACACAAGGGTCTGAGGGGCGTTCTCTGCCCAGGTATGATCTAGAATCATACCTATTCAGTTTCCTTTCTCCTGTACCCTGACTCTTCTTCTACACATAAGCATGCTTTTTTTGTTTGGTTTGGTTTTACTAGAATGTGTTATGAGACATAAAATAAGTTATTTGGGAGCAGGAACTTTACTCTGAGCTGAGTGTGATGGCACATGCCTGTCACCTTGGCACTCAGGAGGCTGAAGCAGGAGAATTGCTCACGTTTGAGCCCGTCGAGGCTATATAGTGACACCCTATCTCAAACAAGCAAAAACAGGAAAAACAAAACAGAAAACGCTGTAGTCTCCATGCCCAGCATCTAAAAGAAGGCCTGGCATCTCATAGGCATTCACTAAATATTGATGAGTGGATTTGTTAGTGAAAATGCCAGAAGCTTCCTCAGAGGTGGAAGCTCAGCTGTGAACACAGTCGTGAGTAAGCCAAACCCAAAAGGAGGTTAGACACATAACAGAAATGGAAAAGAATGAATGAGATATGAGCTAGTGAGGTGTAGTAGAGAACAGTAAAGGTTTTCATTTATTTATTTATTTATTTTTATTTAAGGATAGGGCTGGAGAGATGGCTTAGCGGTTAAGGCATTTGTCTGCAATGCCACAGGATCTCTATTCGATTCCCCAGGACCCACGTGAGCCAGATGCACAAGGGGGCGCACGCGTCTGGAGTTCGTTTGCAGTGGCTGGAGGCCCTGGCGCGCCCATTCTCTCTCTCCCTCCCTCTCTCTCCCTCAAATAAATAAATAAAAATAAAGTTAAAATAAAAAGGATAGAACCTCTCATCCTAGAATTCAGTTCAGTGCACAGAAAACTTACTATTTTTTTATACAAGAAAATGTTTGAAGTACCAGCTCCACCTATCTGCCACTTACATCAAACAGTGATTCAAGGGAGCGGGGCGATGACTCAGCAGGTAAAGTGTCTGTGCTCCCGTGAGGACCTGAGTTCGGATCCCCAGCACTCTAGTAAAATGCTAGGCATGGTGGTGCACTCCCGTAACCCCAGTGCTGGTGAGGCAGACAGTGGGACCCCTGGGACTCATTGGCTAGCCAGACTAACCATACTGGAGAGTTAAACAAGAGACTCTGTCTCAAAGAAGAAGGTAGGGAACAACTTATTGAGTAAGATGCCCTGACATCAGGCCTCCACACACATGTGCACCCACACATACAAACCCATATATGCACGCATGCACACACACGCGCGCGCACACACACACACACACACACACACAGTGATTCAAAATGCGGCATCAAAGATGTGGCCACTGTCTCCTGTAAACCACAGTCAAGTGAGAGGCCACTGGTCCACTGTTCTTTGATCTGTAACTGACCTATGACATTTTGGAAAAAGACAATTAAAAAAAATAAAAGTATCGACTTAGGTGGGCTTGGAAGATGGCTCAGTGGTTAAAGGTGCTTGCTTACAAAACCTGCCAGCCTAGGTTCAATTCCCAAATGACCCATGTAAACCAGAGACAAAAAATGGTACAAGTGCCTGGTGTTGGTTTGCAGCAGCAAGAGACCTTGGTTTATCACCCACTCCCTGATAAATAAACAATACTCTTTATTTTTGAGGTAGGGTCTCACTCTAGCTCAGACTGACCTGGAATTCACTATGTAGTCTCAGGGTGGCCTCGAACTCACGGGAGATCCTCCTGCCTCGCCTCCCAAGTGCTGGGGTTAAAGGGGTGTGCCACCGCACCCTGGTTAAAATTTTTTTTTTTAAAGTACTGCTTTAGGCATGCTTAATCCCTTCCCTCTCTCTGAGCATGACTGAACATGATTGTCTGACAAACAGACTCAAGGAACTTGTCACATTGCTAAATGAGATGGCAGGCTGTTCTCCTTGTGCAATAGGGTTAGAGGAACCTCTGCCAGAGAGAAGTGGGACCACACTCCCCTGGTGCCAGTGAGGCCTGGTTTTGTGTCTCGTCTACACACCCTACTTGGGAGGTGTGTGAGATAAAAGCAAATTCGAACCGTGCAACCTCCGGGGAACTTGCTGCAGACGCTCCCAAAGCCTCAGTGGTCTGCTCGCACACCAGAGGTCTCTTGGGAAGTGAAACGATGCCTTTCTATATGATACAATGATAAACAGATGGGGAGAGAGGCAGGGCCTGGCTGAAAGCCGTCTCTTCAAGGGCAGGGCTCTGCCCTGATGTGGTAGTTGGCAACAGCACCAACGTTCCACCATACCAGACCTCAGGAGGCTCCCAGCAGGCTCTGTAGCTGTGGTTCCTCCCGGGCTCCTGGCTTCTGGATTTCTTGCTTTTTGGCTTAGAATCCCTAAGGAAAATTCTCTTAGCATCCTAGGAAAAGTGCTAGAGTCCCAGAATAATCCTTAGTGCCAGGCTACTTTAGAGGATGGGCTTGAGTATAAAAAGAGTTTGGGCCGGGCGTGGTGGCGCACGCCTTTAATCTCAGCACTTGGGAGGCAGAGACAGGAGGATGTCTGTGAGTTCAAGGGCACCCTGAGACTACATAGTGAATTCTAGGTCAGCCTGAGCTAGAGTGAGACTCTACCTCGGGGGCTGGCGGGGGGGGGGAGTTAGGGGTTGGAGAGAGGGCTTAGCGGTTAAGGCATTTGCCTGCAAAGCCAAAGGACCTCAGTTCAATACCCCAGGACCCATGTAAGCCAGATGCACAAGGTGGCGCATGTGTCTGGAGTCTGTTTGCAGTGGCTGGAGGCCCTGGAGTACCCATTCTCTCTCTCTCTCTCTCTATCTATCTATCTATCTCTCCCTTCTGCCTCTTTATCTCTTGCTCTCTCAAATAAATAAATAAAATTTGTATTAAAAGAAAAGAGTTTGAAGGACTAGAGAGATGGCTCAGCACTAAAGGCACTTGCCTGCAAAGCTTAACGACCTGCGTTTGATTTCCCCAGTACCCATGTAAAGCCAGATTCACAAAGTGGTACGTGCATCTGGAGTTAGTCTGTAGTGGCTAGAGGTCCAGGTACATCCATTCTCTATCTCTGTCTCACATTCCCCTCTCTGTTCTGCTTGTAAATAAATAAGTAAATAAAATATTAAGAAAATGTTAAAAAAAGGAGTTTGCATAATTATGTCTAGAGGACTTTATGTCCAAGAGCCATTCATAATTCACCAAGTACTTATTTCCTCCTGTTTGCCTGGCATGCTTCTATATGCTTAGAATAAAGTGACAGGATGCCAGGCGTGGTGGCACACGCCTTTAATCCCAGTACTTGGGAAGCAGAGGTAGGAGGATCACCGTGAGTTCGAGGCCACCCTGAGACGACATAGTGAATTCCAGGTCAGCCTCGGCTACAGTGAGACTCTATCTTGGAAAAAAAAAAAAAAAAAGTGACAGGAAGAGAGAAAAAGCCCTGACTTCACCAAATATATACCCTCTCAGAGGAAATGCTTTCTGCGGAAAGAAGGCCATTTTCAAGGGCATGTGCTCTGCTGTCAACAAAACAAGAAACAAAGGCTTTCGTAGCCATTGACTTGAGGTGTGCGCTCTAGCACCACCTACATGTGTGTAGTAAAGGCCATTGCAAAAGTTCCATACTGGGGGCTGGAGAGATGGCTTAGCAGTTAAGGCGTTTGCCTGCACAGCCAAAGGACCTCGGTTCGATTCCCCAGGACCCACGTAAGCCAGATGCACAAGGGGGCATATGCATTTGGAGTTAGTTTGCAGTGGCTGGAGGCCCTGCTGCACCCATTCTCTCTCTTTCTCTCTCTCTCTTTCTTTCTCTCTCTCTCAAATAAATAAAAATAAAAAGTTTTTTTTAAAAGGTTTCATACTGGGAAAATTGCCAACACTTTATGTGTCCCTGGAGAAACGGAGAAGTCCTTGTGGCTTGTTTATCTTCCAGCACTGAACCTGGGGCTGGGGACCAGGATTTCAACCAGCTGTGCCACCGTTGGTCTATAATGTGGAGGTTACTAGCGCTTATCTCCCAGGTCTATGTGAGCAATATGTGAGACATGTGAAACCATTAGAATAGCGCCTGGCACACACTGAGCATTTAATGTTAGTTATGTTTATTATTTCTGTGGATAATCTAGCACTATATATATATATGCATATCTCACTGTATATGAACATGAATAGATCTCAAATATGTAATGTTCTTCATGTTTCCAATTCAACAAATATTTATTGAGTGTCTACTATGTTCCAGGCAGTGTTCTAGGCACTTGGGAATCACCAGAGAACAAAGCAAAGATCCTGCCCAAGTGGACCTTGTATGCCCGAGGTAGGGGAATGACTGTAAACTCTAAGGGATTTATATGGTATGTCAGGAGATGATGAGCACTGTGGAGAGAAGTGGAGTGTTCGGAAGGAGGCTGGGAATATCAGGGTTAAGGTGCAGAGTTGAATTGAGGCAACAGAACAAATATGAGAAAATGTTAGTGATTGTCAGCTCTAGGTGGGGAGGATTATATATGGTGTTTGTTGTGGCATCTCTTGCTTTTCTATTTAATTTTCTTTTGTCTATATTGTAAAATTCTTTGTGATAATAAGGCAAGGAAAAATGAGGACTCTGAAATATGAAAGCTGTTGACTGAGGAGAAGAAAATTAAAAAGCAAAATCATCTATCTCTGTGTGTGTTTAAAAGATTTTAAAGCAGTTTTTGGAACTTTAAAGTGCTATCGAGATAGAGATAAGCAGAATCGATGCAGGAAGTCAACAGTCATACAGAAGACAAAGGAGGGAAGAACGGAACCAGAACAAAGATGGCAAGTGTTCTGTTAGCTGTGTCAGACATTCTGAGTATAGAATTGAGAGGTGATAAATAAATTCATTACCTCGATGTGCCACGCAAGCTGTGAGCTAGCTCCCTCTCCTCTCTTAGGAGCCATGTGGGGACAGGGTTGCATTGCCCAACTGTAAAGCTCTAGTTTGAAGTGCTCTGGCCTCCTTTTTTTTTCTTTCTGTTTTCCATCTTCTTCTTTTTTTTCCAAGGTAGGGTCTTGCTGTAGCCCGGGCTGACCTGGAATTCACTCTGTAGTCTGAAACTGGCCACGAACTCACAGACATCTTCCTATCTCAGCCTCCCGAGTGTTGAGATTAAAGGCATGTGCCACCACACCTGGCTTCCTTTTTAAAATTTTGTTTCTCTCTTATTGGTGGTATTGGAGATAGACTCGAGGATCTCGCACAAGGCAGGCAAGCCCAGTACCGCTGAGCTACATCCCCAATCCTGTGTCTCTCCTCCCGTGGATGTGAAGGCTGGGGAGGCAGTGGCACTTAAGATGGTAGTTGCAGGGGGAACAGGGGAGGCTGCTGGGAAGGGATATGGCCGAAGTCCAGTAGTGATCTGCAGTTGTGAAAATGTCATAATAAGGAAGACAAGAGAGACTGGTGACTGCAGGTGAAGGGACGCTGGACTCCGGCTTCGCACTGCCCATGTGTGGAAACGACCAGAATCGCAAGGCGCGGACCACCATGTGCTCGCTCTGATTCTCTTCGGGCCCGAGGCAAAACCTCAGCTGCACGGCTTAGAAACTGGGAATCTGTGCAGGTGTGAAACACTTAGGCTCTTGAAGTGCCGGCTGGAGAGATGGCTCAGCAGTCAAAGGGGTTTGCTTGGAGTGCCAGTTTCCTTACCCAGAGACTGCAGGAAATATTGGTTACTGCACGGAATTGCTAGAAAGCCGTTCCAAAGCTGAGCTTGTACAGTTTCTCGCACTCTGGAAAAATTACTGGAACAGCCAACTTGAGCCAAACGTGACCAGAGCTGAAGACGAGAAGGGAATGCATTTTTATTTGACACTGTTTCCATACATTTCTTCAGTAAAACAAGAAACTAAACCAAAAGTATAATTTTTATAAAGGAAATATCCTCAGCTACTGAATACGACAGAGAAGGAAAACTGGAAAAGAAGACAAATGAGACGTGTTCCCTGCATCAGGCTAAACAGAACAAACCCTAAGCATGTGCAGTCATTGGCGGGTAGTAAAATTATTTCAAAACAATGAGGGAATTGATAAAGCATTTCCTAAATAGCCTGGAGAAAACCAGGCTACTAGGAAGAAAAAAAAAAAAAGAGTTGGATTCTTTTTTTGTTTTTTGGTTTTTCAAGGTAGGGTCTCTAGCCCAGGCTGACCTGGAATTCACTCTGTATTCTCAGGCTGGCCTTGAACTCACAGTGATCCTCCTACGTCTGCCTCCCAAGTGCTGGGATTAAAGGTGTGCGCCACCATGCCTGGCCCAAGTTGGATTCTTAATCAATAGCATATAGTAACATAAAATTTTAGATAGAGGAGGAGATATAGTATAGTTATATTTACATAATCTTGGGGTGAGACTTTTAAATGTACAATCAAAGGTATAAATTTGAAAGTAAAAAGTATGGCTATATGTGACCAGGTTAAATTTTTTTAAATTTTTACTTATTTATTGGTTTATTTATGAGAGAGAGACTGAGCATGCCAGGGCCTCCACCCACTGGAAATGAACTCCAGATGCATGTGCCACCTTGTGCATCTGGCTTTCCATGGGTACTGGGGAATTGAACTTGACTCCTTAGGCCTTTCAGGCAAGCGCCTTAACCATTGAGCAATATCTCCAACTCTCTGAAAACATTTTAAATGATTTAGATTTTATATGTTAAAGATTGAGAGTGCATGCATCTGGAATTCATTTGCAGTGGCTGGAGGCCCTGCATGCCCATTCTCTCCCTCCCTTTCTCTCAAATAAATAAATAAATAAAATATATTAAAAAATAAAAAAGGTTGTTATAAACAAAGTTAAAAGGCAATGGCTATCTCAAGAAGAAATTGAAATTCAATAAGACAAATCTCCCAATAAGGAGGATTAATTATCAATCAAATTACAAAACTACAAAATCAAGTTTACAAAAGAATATCTCTCAATGAACAACAAACGTGAAAAAAAAAAAAACAGTCTTATTGATAATCAGAGAAATTAGGGACAAACTGAAGGGTATCTATAGTGTAGATGTTAGGGAAACCATATGCATCCACGTGAATGAGCGTCCATAGCCCTGTCACTTAAAATGGTGTAGGAGAATATTTCATAAGGTGGAAAATAATTTGTCAGTAAGACATTATTGGGAGCTGGAGAGATAGCTTAGTGGCTAAGGCACTTGCCTGCGAAGCCTAAGGACCCAGGTTCAATTCCCCAGCATCCACGTAGGCAGATGCACAAGGTGAAACATGTTTCTGGAGTTCGTTCGCAGTGGCTAGAGGCCCTGATGCACACATTCTCTCTCTCTCTCTCAAATAAATAAATAAATTAAATATTTTTAAAAACATTATTGGTAGGCTAGAGAGCTGGATTATCAGTTAAGGTACTTGCTGACAAAGCCAAAGGACCCAGGTTCAATTCCCCAGTACCCACATAAAACTGGATGCACAAGGTGGCACATGCATCCAGAGTTTGTTTGCAGTGACTGGAGGCCCTGGCATGCCCATTCTCTCTCTCTCTGCTTCTTTCTCTTTCTTTCTAATAAATAAAACATTAAAAATCATTATTGGTGAAAACTTGCCATTCAATCTGGGGAAATAGATAGTTCAGTGGTTAAAGGTGCTTGCTTGCAAAACCTGCTGCCCAGGGCTCAATTCCCCAGTACCCACATAAAGCCAGATGCATAAACAGCACAATGACTGGATGGCTGGGCATGGTGGTGCATGCCACCTTTAATCCCGGTACTTGGGAGGCAGAGGTAGGAGTATTGCAGTGAATTTGAGGCTATCTTAAGAATACATAGTGAATTCCGGATCAGCCTGGGCTAGAGTGAGACTCTACCTCAGAAAATAAAAAAAAAAGAAAAGAAAAGAAAAGAAAGCACAAGCATCTGGCATGTGTTTGCAACAGCAAGATGCCCTGCTATGCCCATACACACATATAAATAAGTGTATGTTTAAAAAACTAAATCTCCTCTGTATTACATTCCCTTTTTATTGTTTTACTATTTTATTTTAATTTTATGTATTACACAGAGAGAAAATGGGTGTGTCATGGCCTCTAGCCACTGAATATGAGCTCCAGACACATGGGTCCTGGGGAATTGAACCTGGATCCTTTGGCATTACAGGCAAGCGCCTTAACCTCTAAGCTACCTCTCTAGTCCACATTCCTGTTTTTATGTAGCAGATGAAACAGAAAGTTTTATGTGTATCCTAGAAAGAAGTCCAAAATGTTAATAATCATTTTTAGATGGAGGGATATAGGAACCTACCCCCTTTTGCCTATTAATGTTTCAAAAACTTCCTGTACTGAGTATGTATACCTTTGCTAATTAGAAAGTAAAAACAGATACTAAAGTTTACTAAAGGTTTTCATAGACAGAGACAGCAGATCCAGCTTGAAGGTTATCTACTGCCTAAATTTGAGGCAGTTTGAACATTATAAAGAATGTTATTGTGGGGGCTGGAGAAATGGCTCAGCATTTAAGGCATTTGCCTGGAAAGCCTAATGACCCCTGGTTCAATTCCTGTGTTCAGTACCCATGTAAAGCTAGATGCAGAAAGTGGCGTATGTGTCTGGAATTTAGGCCCTGATGCACCCCTTTCTCTATCTGCTTGCAAATAACTAGATAAAAATATTTTAAACAATACTGCGGTGGTGCATGCCTGTAATCCCAGTAGTCAGAGGCAGGGGGATCACCCCAAGTTGAAGGCCAGCCTGGTCTACATAGTGAGTTCCAGACCTTCCAGGACTCCATAACAAGACACTGTCTAAACAAAAGAAAAACCAAAAGGAAAAAGTGGGGCTTAGGAGATGGCTTACTGGTTAAAGGCAGTTGCTTGCAAAGCCTGATGGCCATAGTTAAATTCCCAAGCCATTCACGTAAGCCAAGATGCAAAAAGTGGCACAAGCAGCTGGCATTTATTTGCAGCAGATGTACACACATGTGCAAATAAGTATGTAAATAAATGACTGGGTATGGTAATGCATGCCTGTAATCCCAGTGTTCAGAGGTTGAAGCAGCAGGATTGTGTGTTCAAGGCTAGTCTGAGCTACATAGCAGGAAAAAAAAAGTAATTATGGTAAAGATTATAAAGAGGAAGGGGAAAGCTCCTTATAAAATAGTTCTAGAGCTGGAGAGATGGCTCAGAGGTTAAGGCACTTGCCTATGATGTCTAAGGACCCAGGTTTGAGTCCCCAGTACCCAGGAAAGCCAGATACACGAGGTGGCACATGTGTCTGGATTTTGTTTGCAGTGGCTGGAGGCCCTTATGTACCCATTCTCTCTCTATCTGCCTCTTCCTCTCTCCCTCAAATAAATAAGGTATTAAAAACAATTCTACGTAGTAAATATGAAAGAAATTACAAATGCAGCACTTGCTTCAGGCAAGATCAATGGCGATGACCTGGTCTCACTGTGTCATGCCCACACAGTAATGCCACAGAAGCAAGCAATGCCTCTGTATAGTAGAAGAGTGTAGCTGACACTGCTTTTTAGCCAAATGTCCCAACTTAGCATGATGAGGCAAGTTGTCATGTGAGTGGAGAAGCACACCAACGTCCCCTTGGTATTTTCCTTTGGCAATGTTTAACTTGGACCTAGTCCCAAGCAAACAACGAGACACATGAATCTGAACGCTTCCAAAAGAACCAAAGGGGCATGGGGACAGTTTTAGATCAAAAAACACTTGGGAGGCAGAGGTAGGAGGATCACTGTGAGTTCGAGGCCACCCTGAGACTACATAGTGAACTCCAGATCAGCCTGGGCTAGAGTGAGACCATACCTCAAAAAACTAAAAAACAAAACTAAACTAAAGGCCGAACATAAAACAAAAGAAAAAATATGTTGGGGACCACAGGGGAAATTTTTAAAATGTTAAAATATAACATGAATTACAGAAATATTTTATATGTGAAAATGGTACTGTGGTTATGTAGATGAATGTTCTTATTTTTAGGAGGTAGTTAACAAGGAATTTAGGGATAAAGTGTCAAGATATCTGCCCCTGATTTTCATGCAGTTCACCAAAAATCTATGTGCCAGACATATATGAAGCAAATGTTAATAACTGGTGACTGGAGACACAGGATAAGCAGTGTTTTATGTTTTTATTTGTATAGGTTTAAACATTTTCTAATTGAAATATTGCAAGCAAAAACAGTTCAGGTAGAACTTAAAAAAAATCAGAATAAATGAGGCTTAAGGGACATGGTGACCAGAAACAACATGTGCATCTTGTTTGGTCTTGAGCCAAACAGACCAACTCCAGGCAAGTGTTATCGAAACAACCAGAGAAAACTAAGCACAGAGAGCATTATTTGATGATATGAAATATGAAGTAGAATAAGATTGGAGATATATATATATATATATATATATTTTTTTTTTTTTCCTGGTTTTTCAAGGTGGGTTCTCACTCTAGTCCAGGCTGCCCTGGAATTCTCTCTGTAGTCTCAGGGTGGCCTCAAACTCATGGTGATCCTCCTACCTCGGCCTCCCAAGTGCTGGGACTAAAGACATGCACTACCATGCCCAGGTTTTTTTTTTTTTTTTTTTTTTTTTTTTTTTTTTTAAGGTAGGGTTTTGCCCTAGGCCAGGATCCCAGCACTCAGGAGGCAGAGGTAGGAGGATCTTACTACAAGTTCAAGGCCTCCCTGAGACTACATAGTGAATTCCAGGTCAGCCTGAGCTACATTGAAATCCTACCTAGAAAAACAAAACAAAACAAATCGAAACGAAAGTTAGGCGTACAAGTCAAAATTCCATAGTAGCATTGAACATTCTCAACTAGATAGACTGGTAGTTACCAAAATATCCTTATTCTCAGTTGTTAATGAATTACAGAAAAGTGATAAGTTGTGAAGTCTAGATTCACTCTGAGTTTGTTTCAGGGTAGTGATTTTAAGTGAGTTTGTGGGGGCACTGGAGCAGGTGGTTATGTGGAAGTAATACCTTTCTATTTTCTCCCTTTTCTTCTCAATTTTCCTAATGCATGAGGCGCCTGACTACCATAAAGAACTCTTTCCTCATCTTCTGAAGCTGATACAATGGTATTTATTGCTTCCCCTTAAGCTTAAGAATCTAAAGATTGTCTGTTTAATCGCTTCTATTTAACTTGTGTTTCGTTGTCCTGAATTGGTGCTATTTTACCATGTAGGTAAAGATAAAACTAGTTGCAGAAGGGGTGGTCATTGAGCAATAAACATCATACTGGACCAAAGACCAAAATCCGCCCCGAGTCCTTAAGAGGGAAACCACTTCTAGTTCCGCCTGCAGTGTGTTAGCAGGACGGTGGGCCCCGCAGTAAAATGCATCTTAAGAAGTGACGAGAAGGTGGTCTTGCCCCATCATGGACCTAAGCAATTTAAAATTTACTCTGAGTAAAGTTTTTCATGAAAAAAGGACCAGCAGTTTTATGTTTTGTCTGTGTTCTAGATGTGAATGAGTCAAATAAAATAAAATGTGAGTTGGGCACCCATGTCTTGAAGCCCTTTTAATGGGAACAGCTAGAAAGCATAGGCTTGCTGTCAGCAGCAGAAGGCTATGCAGGACAAAGCCTGAGTCTGTAAGGATTGTAGGCGAGAGGAAAAATCCAGCTCTGAGAATGTTAACAGAAACAAACCGGCGAGATAAACTTAGTGGAAGAACAAATAGAGCCAGGTGGAGAGGAACCCCAAAGAGAAATAAATCTTGGAATGTTTCCATAGTTGGTGCACAAGAGAAGGGAAGTAAACTATATGCCTTTTTACTTTACTCTGAATGTAGCTTTCATCAGGCTAATGAACACCTGACAGTGGTCACACAATACATTGCTGACCAAAAACAGGACACACACATGTGACAGGGCTTCTGGCGCTGCCTGGGTTCCTTCCTAAGGCGTCTTCATATAAAAAGCGTTTGTGTGGAGGTTGACTTGGCCATATTTGACTTTTTCAGTTTAAGCATCTTTTTTTTTTTTTTTGAGATAGGGTATCACTCTAGCCCAGGCTGACCTGGAAGTCACTCTGTGGTCCCAGGCTGGCCTTGAACTCACAGTGATCCTCTTACCTCTGCCTCTCGAGTGCTGGGATTAAAGGGTGCACCACCACGCCCTGCTAGTTTGAGCATCTTTAAAGTCAAAAAAACAAACATTTGTGGTAGAAAAGCACTTGCTTCATCCAGTCTTCTTTCTACTGCCCCCGCTTTTCACCAGCTTTTCTCCCTGTGCTCATCTGACACTGGCCACATTTTCTTTGCTCTCAGTTCCTTCAAGACGTAGAAATTATTATCTTGTCCTGTCAACGCAGGACAGCAGGGTGACTTGCTTTGCCCAAAACCATGTGGTAGACATTTAGCAGTGTCAGCTCATGTCCTCTTGCAAAAATGCTATCCACACATGGGGCCTGGCTAGCCTCCTTGGGACTCGGTGGGAAACCACGTAGTGCAGAGCCAGTGACGGCCAGCCCACCAGAGGGCCCAGCCAAGATGCGCAGAACTTCCCAGTTGAGCCCAGCCCAGACTGCTGGCTCCAAAACGACCTTGTTTCTTCTTCCATGTAACAGATTTCAGCATCTGAGGCCTATCAGGACTCATCTTTATTGTCTGTTTTCACCTTAAATACCCCGCGTGGACGATCTTGCTCCTTTGTGGACTTTATGTTTGCCCGGTCACTCTGCTCTGGACTTTCTTTCTTAGCGTTGCCAAATTTCTCTTTAGAATTTGCGGCACTCAGAACTGAAACCTTTGTTCACAAATGATTTGTCACAGTGAGACCACGGTGTCTTTGCTCATTTCCCCCTGAATTCCTTCACTTTTAACAGGTCCTGAACCTTCCTCCTTTGCTTATTGCTCCCCACAACAGGTGGAAGTTTTCCCACCTTTCCAGTCCAAGTCAAATGTTGTCTCCTTTGCAATGTTTTCCTTACCAGGATTTCTTGTTTCTGACCTAAATTCTCGTGGTGCTTTGCTGGTACAGCCCTTCCCACCATGTGTCATACGAAGCTGTCCAGGGCTGTACGTTCTCGAAAGTAGCTAGTTTATGCCTTAACATGTCACTTAACATTAGACATATGTTAAGCATGCAATTTGATTGACTAGTTAACTAATAGTCCTTCAGCATTAAAATATGTTATCTCTGGGCTGGAGAGATGGCTCGGTGGTTAAGGTGCTTGTCTACAAAGCCCAGTGAGCTGGATTTGAATCCCCAGTGCCCACGTAAAGCCAGATGCACAGTGGCGCATGCATCTGGAGTCCATTTGCAGTGGCTAGGGGTCCTGGTGCACCTATTCTCTCTCTCTTTCTGTTTCTCTTCTCTCTTTCTGCTTGCAAATAAATAAATAAAAATATCTTTAAAAAATAAAGTAGAGCCGGGCATGGTGGCACATGCCTTTAATCCCAGCAGAGGTAGGAGGATCACCTTGAGTTCAAGGCCACCCTGAGACAACATAGTGAATTCCAGGTCAGCCTGGGGTAGAGTGAAACCCTACCTCAAAAAAAAAAAAAAAAAAAATCTGGGTGTGGTGGCACACACCTTTAATCTCAGCATTTGGGAGGCAGAGGTAGGAGGTTCACAATGAGTTCAAGGCCACCCTGAGAATACATAGTGAATTCCAAGTCAACCTGGGCTCGAGAGAGACCCTACCTTGAAGAAAAGGGAAAAAAAGCAAAATATGTTATCTCGTGGCTGAATTTTCCCAGAAGGCTATCACGAGACTCCCAGCTTGTTGTGAACATACAGATATATAGATTTCCTTGTATGACACCAGAACCTGTTGACAAAGAAAATACATTAACTTTGAAATCATTTTTGTTGTTGTTTTTTCAAGGTAGAGTCTTGCTCTAGCCCAGGCTGACCTAGAATTCACTATGTAGTCTCAGGGTGGCCTCGAACTCATGGCAATCCCCCACCTCTGCCTCCTGAGTGCTGGGATTAAAGGCATGCGCCACCACACGGAGCTACTTTGAAATCATTTTCAGCTGAATGCTTTCCTACCTGCTGAGGAATTTTGGTTGCCTGAGGTTTCTGGCATGTGTCATTTACTCACGTTTGAAAGTGTCGGCATTTCCTTTCTCTTTCCTCTCATAGCCTCTGTATTACCTGAAAGATCTCACACTCTGCTGTACTCCAGTGCGTGTTGTTCCCACAGCCTGTCGGCAGTCTGGGTGGGTGAATGATTACTGACAAAATCACTTGTTAGTGCTTTTCCTTTTATCCGTCTTTCCAACACTTTCCATGACTTGTAGTCGAGAAAAAAGTTCCAGAGCTGAGACCACTTGACTGGAGATGGACCAGTCAAGACTGAGCCAGCTCTGACAACTCAGTGTGGGCCTGGTGGCTCCCTGTTCATCTTCATTAAGAGCACACACCGATTTAGAAGTTTCAAAAAAAAAAAAAAAAAAGCCCATACCGAGGACTGGAGAGCTGGCTCAGCAGTTAAAGTGCTTGCTTAGAAAGCCTGGGAGCCCTGGTTTGATTCCCCAGCACACACATAAAGCCAGATGCACCAAGTGGCAGACACATGCACCTGGAGTTCGCTTGCAGTGGCAAGAGACCCTGATGTGCCCATACTTTCTCTCTGAAATAAATAAATCAAAATATTTAAAAAAAGAACATGCATTGAAAGCAAAGAAGGGAAGTAACTGCTTTTTCTTTGTATTTCCCATCCTTGTCATTCTATAATTTTTTTTTTTTTTTTGAGGTAGGTTCTCACTCTAGCCCAGGCTGGCCTCAAACTTAGGGTTATCTTCCTGCCTCAGCCTCCTGAGTGCTGGGATTAAAGGTGTGTGCCAGCTCTCTCTCTCACGCTCCCCACCCCTCCCCCATGGCTATCCGATCTTTTTCCGCTAACTTGTCAGCATCTTATCCGAGCACAACCGCGCATGCTTTGGGTTCCCTGCTGCACTTGTGAGGGATTCCTTGCTCTGCTGGGCGCTGTAGTCCATGTCTGTCCACTTAGCGCTGGTCTCCATCATTAGCGTGGACTGTCACAGATGAGGGAAGGCGGCTTGGCACTGTCCCCAGTCACTGCTTGGCCTGATACCACCTTCTGCCAAAAAAAAAAAAAAAAAAAAAAAATAGCCCAAGGATTCCAAGTGGAAACATCTCTGAGTTTGTCTGCCACAGAGCTTAACGCCCCTTCTGCTCGATGCTTTTCCTTTTATTCTGTGGAATTTTCAGATTCAAACCCAGAGTGGTGGATGAGCAGCCCTGGGGGACTACGGGTTCATTTCTTTCCTTCTCTTATGCTTTTTCCATTTGGTTTAGATATTGTTAAGACATAATTGTTGCCTAAGAGGGTAGCTCACACAGATCTCCTCTATCCACATTTCATACCTCAGCAAGGACTAGTTGCTCAGATGGGTCCTTACAGAGACCAGAGCTCCGAGGAATGGGACCCAGGACAGGTAAGAGTTTAGGGGCAAGGGAAGGGCTGCAGTGTGGGGCCCCCCCTGTGGCGCCCACCGGGAGGTCTGGGGAGGGCGCTGGTGCCTGGAGACTGGCCTTGGGGGACTGGTGTCACCTGGCCCCCAGCCTCAGCTTGGATCTGTCAGTCCTGGTTACTGTAGGAGCAGAAGCCATGATCCCTCCCAGCGGCCTTTCTGCCCTCTCCTGCCTCCTGCGGAGGAGCCCATGCCGTCTGTCTTCTTAAACGAAGTGCAAAACTCAAAACCTGGTGACCTCAGAATTACAAACTGCTAAGCGTTAGAGATGAAAGGAACCACTTTCCCCAGCATTCTCTGCAAATAATAGTAATAAAAATCCCTCTCTCATTTCTTCACTTTCCAGACAATTGCAGCGCGACTTTCCCAGGGCCCTGATTTTCAGCACGGATGAGTTCTTCTTCAGGGAAGACGGTTCCTATGAGTTTAATCCTGACTTCCTGGAGGAGGCCCATGAGTGGAACCAGAAAAGAGGTGACCAATTCCTTTTCCAAACTCCCCGAGAAACCCTGTCGTGTACATAGATTGTAGCTACTTCAGAACGAATGCATTTTATGGCAGAAGCTTAATCAAATCCCCAGCAGAATGCCACAGCGTAACTACTCTAGATTCTAGGGGGAGAAAAAATAAAGAGAGAAAATTACTGATAACGGGCTGTAAACTACGTGGCATGGAATTATGTAGAGAACACTCTGTAACAGAAAGGGACGCTCAGCCTGCCGTGTGTTTGTTCACTGTCTTGTAACGTTGTGTTGCAGCGAGAAAAGCAATGAGGAATGGCGTAACCCCCATTATTATTGATAATACCAACCTGCACGCCTGGGAAATGAAGCCCTATGCAGTCATGGTAGGAAGATGTACCGTCATTGTGAATTCTCAGTTACGGACATTTCGTGAGAAAGCTGAAACCTGTGTTCTTTCTTCTTTTTCTGACCTTCCATAATTTCACATTTACTAACAGTAGCTCTTACCAGGGAATGGCGCTTTTCCACTGTTCAGTGAACTCTGCTGAGACGGCAGCCACCTCGGGGTGCAGTCTGTAAACAGTCCTTCGTGCGAATTCTTTTTTTTTCCTTAAATATTTTGTCTATTTATTTATTTGAGAGAGGGAGAAAGGCAGGTAGAGAGAGAACGGGCACGCCAGGGCTATTAGCCACTGCTTATGTGGGCCCTGGGGAATCCAACCTGGGTCCTTAGGCTTTGCAGGTCGTGTGCCTTAACCACTAAGCCATTTCTCAAGCCCACTCGGTGTGAATTCTTGATAACTTTTCAGTCTTGGTTATTTTGTTATTTTCACACAGAGGAACACTCACTGAAGCTTGCAGGACAATAATGGATTAGATAACACGCTAGCAGGTCACAGCAGGGTAGGTCTGTCCTTAGAGAGCCGAGGATGGCTAGCGCTCTGCTATTGCTGGCTGAGTTTCAGGGGCAGATGTTTCCATTTTTTAAAATATTTTATTTTTATTTATTTGACAGAGAAAGACAGAAAGAGAGAGAGAGAGAGAGAGAGAGAGAGAGAGAGGGAGAGAGAGAATGGGCATGCCAGGGCCTCCAGCCACTGCAAATGAACTCCAGGCACACGCGCCCCCTTGTGCATCTGGCTAACGTGGGTCCTGGGGAATCGAACCTGGGTCCTTTGGCTTTGCAGGCAAATGCCTTAACCACTAAGCCATCCCTTCAGCCCCCCCCCTTTTTTTTTTAAATTTTTTGGTTCCTAAGGTAGGGTCTCACCCCAGGCTGACCTGGAATTCACTATTTAGTCTCAGGCTGGCCTTGAACTCAGTGATCCTCCTATGTCAGCCTCCCAAGTACTGGCATTAAAGGCGTGCATCAAATTGACAGTTGTTCATTTTTTATACATATTTATTTATTTATTTATTTGAGAGGAAGAAAGTGGCACGGGGGAGGAGGGGAGAATGGGTTGCGCCAGGGCCTCCAGCCACTTCAAACGAACTCCAGATGCATGCATCCCCTTGTATGTCTGGCTTACATGGGTCCTGGTGAGTCAAACCAGGATCCTTTGGCTTTGCAGGCAAACGCCTTAACCACTAAGCCATCTCTCCAGCCCAACAATGAATTTTTAATATCAAATTATCTATTTATTTTATTATTATTATTATTATTTTGGTTTTTCGAGGTAGGGTCTCACTCTAGCCCAGGCTGACATGGAATTCATTATGTAATCTCAGGGGGGCCTCCAACTCACGGTGATCCACCTACCTCTGCCTCCCAAGTGCTGGGATTAAAGGTGTGCGCCACCACGCCCGGCTATTTTTTTATTTTTAATTAAGTAATTAATTTGAAAGAGAGAGAGAATGGGCACTCCAGCTACTGCAAACAAACTCCAGATGCATGTGCCACCTTGTGTATCTATTTATTTGAGAGATAGAGAAAGAGGCAGATAGACAGACAGATAGAGAGAGAGAGAGATAGACAGAAAAAATCGGCATGCCGGGGCTTCCAGCCACTGCAAAACAAACTCCAGATACATGTGCCACCTTGTGCATCTGGCTTATGTGGGTCCTGGAGAATCAAACCTGTGTCCTAAGGTTTTGCAGGCAAGTGCCTTAACTGCTAAATCATTTTTCCAGCCCTGGGAGTTTCTAATTTAAAACCAGATTGAGGATTAACACTAACCCTGGTAAGGCAGTAGAATACAAATACTTATACAAATATGTTACCCAACTTCCATTCTGATCATTTTCAGGCCTGTTTTTTCTTATACTCTTTGTTGAGTATAGAACAGAGGAAGGATACTCAGATGTAGAGCAGGGTAGGGAGGAGCCAAGGAAATAGTTGGCTTCATCATGTGTAATTATCATTGCAGTTGGGAAGTCTGTCCTACACAGCCTTATGGTAGTCTATTTTTAGACTTTTGTTACATTTGGGGACTTGGATGTCTGTATAAAGAGCAAGTGTCTTCATGGTTATCAGCACACATTAGAGAGAGTGTCTTCATGGTTATCAGCACACATTAGAGTGAGTGACTTCATGGTTATCAGCACACATTAGAGGGAGTGTCTTCATGGTTATCAGCACACATTAGAGCGAGTGACTTCATGGTTATCAGCACACATTAGAGAGAGTGTCTTCACGGTCATCAGCACACATTAGAGGGAGTGTCTTCACGGTTATCAGCACACATTAGAGGGAGTGTCTTCACCGTTATCAGCACACGTTAGAGAGAGTGTCTTCATGGTTATCAGCACACATTAGAGTGAGTGTCTTCACGGTTATCAGCACACATTAGAGAGAGTGTCTTCACGGTTATCAGCCCACATTAGAGGGAGGGTCTTCACGGTTATCAGCCCACATTAGAGGGAGTGTCTTCACGGTTATCAGCCCACATTAGAGGGAGTATCTTCATGGTTATCAGCCCACATTAGAGGGAGTGTCTTCACGGTTACCAGCCCACATTAGAGGGAGTGTCTTCACGGTCATCAGCACACATTAGAGGGAGGGTCTTCACGGTTATCAGCACACATTAGAGGGAGTGTCTTCACCGTTATCAGCACACGTTAGAGAGAGTGTCTTCATGGTTATCAGCACACATTAGAGTGAGTGTCTTCACGGTTATCAGCACACATTAGAGAGAGTGTCTTCACGGTCATCAGCACACATTAGAGGGAGGGTCTTCACAGTTATCAGCACACATTAGAGGGAGTGTCTTCACGGTCATCAGCACACATTAGAGGGAGGGTCTTCACAGTTATCAGCACACATTAGAGGGAGTGTCTTCACAGTTATCAGCACACATTAGAGGGAGCGTCTTCACGGTCATCAGCACACATTAGAGGGAGCGTCTTCATGGTTATCAGCACACATTAGAGGGAGCGTCTTCATGGTTATCAGCGCACATTAGGTCATCAGCACACATTAGAGTGAGTGTCTTCACGGTCATCAGCACACATTAGAGGGAGTGTCTTCACGGTCATCAGCACACATTAGAGGGAGTGTCTTCACGGCTATCAGCACACATTAGAGTGAGTGTCTTCACGGTTATCAGCACACATTAGAGGGAGGGTCTTCACGGTTATCAGCACACATTAGAGGGAGTGTCTTCACGGCTATCAGCACACATTAGAGTGAGTGTCTTTATGGTTATCAGCACACATTAGAGGGAGTGTCTTCATGGTTATCAGCACACATTAGAGGGAGTGTCTTCATGGTTATCAGCACACATTAGAGGGAGTGTCTCCATGGTTATGACACACATTAGAGGGAGTGTCTTCATGGTCATCAGCACACATTAGAGGGAGTGTCTTCATGGTTATCAGCACACATTAGAGGGAGGGTCTTCACGGTCATCAGCACACATTAGAGTGAGTGTCTTCACGGTTATCAGCACACATTAGAGTGAGTGTCTTCACGGTCATCAGCACACATTAGAGGGAGGGTCTTCACGGTCATCAGCACACATTAGAGTGAGTGTCTTCACGGTTATCAGCACACATTAGAGTGAGTGTCTTCACGGTCATCAGCACACATTAGAGGGAGTGTCTTCACGGTCATCAGCACACATTAGAGGGAGTGTCTTCACGGCTATCAGCACACATTAGAGTGAGTGTCTTCACGGTTATCAGCACACATTAGAGGGAGGGTCTGCACGGTTATCAGCTCACATTAGAATGAGTGTCTTCATGGTTATCAGCGCACATTAGAGGGAGTGTCTGCACGGTTATCAGCACACATTAGAGTGAGTGTCTTCACGGTTATCAGCACACATTAGAGGGAGTGTCTTCATGGTTATCAGCACACATTAGAGGGAGTGTCTTCATGGTCATCAGCACACATTAGAGTGAGTGTCTTCACGGTTATCAGCACACATTAGAGGGAGGGTCTGCACGGTTATCAGCTCACATTAGAATGAGTGTCTTCATGGTTATCAGCACGCATTAGAGGCCTCTTGGGTGAGAGATGAGCAAAGTCATCAATAGCCACCTGAGTGTGGGCGTGACCCAAACCCAAGAGTTAGGGATTATCTGACAGTTATCAGCACACATAAGAGGGAGTCACAGCACACATAATGGGAAGTCACTTTATTTTTTTCATTTTTGGCCATGTAGTCTTTTTTAGTCATGCTCACCTATTAATAAGACTCAGAAATGAGATATTTTCAAGATATAATAGTTGAATCCTTATTTGAAAAGAAGTACTCATCCAAAGAATGAAGAAGAAGCCCTTCCCCCTTTTTATTTTTAAATTTAGGACTGGAGAGATGGTTCAGTGGTTAAGGAACTTGCCTACAAAGCCTAATGACCCAGGTTCAATTCCCCAGTACTCATGTAAAGCCAGGGGCACAAAGAGGCACATTCATCTACAGTTCATTGGCGGTTGCTATAGGTCCTGGTGGCCCATTCTGTCTCTCCTTGCAAATAAATATTTTTTTAAAAACTTAAGTCTGTCATGGTTGTGCACGCCTTTAATCCCACACTTAAGAGGTTGAGGTAGAAGAATTACTGTGAGTTCAAGGCAAGCCTGAAACTACATAGTGAATTCCATGACAGCCTGGGCTAGAAGGAGATCTTACCTCAAAAAAATAATTAAACACATTCATTAAGTGATAAATAATAATGACACATATTCATGGTGAACAGAGATGTTTTGCTGAATGTATTCACTGTGTAATGATCAGGATATTTAGGGTGTCACCTCAAACACCATTTCTTTGTGAGGAGAGCATTTGAAGTGCACTCTGCTTGCCTGATTTACGATACAGAGTTAATTGTAATTGCCCTTTGGTTCAATAGTATACTTACATCTTTTTCATTTTATCTATTTATGAGGAAATCTTTCTGCTTAGCTCATTTCTTTATTCATTTTATAACACAATAAACACTAGTTATAACACAAAGTTCAGTTTAAGATAAAGTAGGTCCATTTATGAATGCAAAGACTATTTATAGGAACTGTAATAGTTTTCTAAACTCAAAAAGAAATGGGAGGGGGCTAGAGAGATGGTTCAGCAGTTAAGGCACTTGCCTGCAAAGCCTAATACTCGAGTTCAATTCCCCCAGTACCCACCTAAAGCCAGATGCACAAAGTGGTGCGTGCATATGGGGTCCATTTGCAGCAGCTGGAGGCCTTGGTGCGCCCATTCTCCCGGTCTATCTCTCTTCTCTCTATCTCTGCTTGCAAATGAATACATTAAAATATTTTTTTAAAAAAAAATGGGACACAGGGAACTGGGCCAAAGAATTGGGCAGAGCAGGGAAAGCTACTTTTGCAGGAAAGACTAGGCAAAACCTGTGGAAATCATATTTATTTCATAAATTATTTGGCACTCTCAGGAGGAATAGGACAGCACATTTGACTGATGCAAATCTGATACTTAATCTGATACTTGGAATCCACTGGGATCATGCTTATTCCAGTGTTTGGGACATTTTTATCCTAAGCTCAGTGATCTATCTTTAGAGATGTTCAACTTCATATTAGATAAGATTGACCACAATCTACCACTGGGAGCCATACTGTCTCACGAAAGTGGCTGAGTATGGGAATGGAGTATAATAGATAAATTAAAGGCACTGGATTTCTAGTAATGCAAAAGGAAGTTTAGACAAGATTTGTAGTAAATGTTAAATGGAGCATAAACATTCCCAAAACATACATACTCTGTCTTCAATGTTTTATGTACTTTTGAAAAATCAGGCACTTGAAAATAACTATGAAGTTATATTCCGAGAACCTGACACTCGCTGGAAATTCAACGTTCAAGAGTTAGCAAGGTACTGCTTTGTCTTTCTAGTTCCCAAGTACTGGCATTAAAGTCGTGCATCAAATTGACAGTTGTTCATTTTTTATAACATATTTTATTTATTTATTTATTTGAGAGAAGAAAGTGGCATGGGGGAGGAGGGGAGAATGGGTTGCCCCCAGGGTCTCCAGCCACTTCAATGAACTCCAGATGCATGCATCCCCTTGTATGTCTGGCTAACATGGGTCCTGAGGGTCAAACCAGGATCCTTTGGCTTTTCAGGCAAACGCCTTAACCACTAAGCCATCTCTCCAGCCCAACAATGAGTTTTTAGTGTCAAATTATTTATTTATTTATTATTATTATATTATTATTATTTTGGTTTTTTCGAGGGTAGGGTCTCACTCGAGCCCAGGCTGACCTGGAATTCATTATGTAATCTCAGGGGGGCCTCCAACTCACGGTGATCCACCTACCTCTGCCTCCCAAGTGCTGGGATTAAAGGTAGTGCGCCACCACGCTGGCTATTTTTTTTTAATTAATTAATTAATTTGAAAGAGAGAGAGAATGGGCACTCTAGCTGCTGCAAACAAACTCCAGATGCATGTGCCACCTTGTGTATCTATTTATTTGAGAGATAGAGAAAGAGGCAGATAGACAGACAGATAGAGAGAGAGAGATATAGACAGAAAAAATCGGCATGCCGGGGCTTCCAGCCACTGCAAAACAAACTCCAGATACATGTGCCACCTTGTGCATCTGGCTTATGTGGGTCCTGGAGAATCAAACCTGTGTCCTAAGGTTTTGCAGGCAAGTGCCTTAACTGCTAAATCATTTTCCCAGCCCTGGGAGTTTCTAATTTAAAACCAGATTGAGGATTAACACTAACCCTGGTAAGGCAGTAGAATACAAATACTTATACAAATATGTTACCCAACTTCCATTCTGATCACTTTCAGGCCTGTTTTTTCTTATACTCTGTTGAGTATAGAACAGAGGAAGGATACTCAGATATAGAGCAGGGTAGGAAGGAGCCAAGGAAATAGTCGGCTTCATCATGTGTAATTATCATTGCAGTTGGGAAGTCTGTCCTACACAGCCTTATGGTAGCCTATTTTTAGGCTTTTGTTACATTTGGGGACTTGGATGTCTGTATAAAGAGCAAGTGTCTTCATGGTTATCAGCACACATTAGAGAGAGTGTCTTCATGTATCAGAACATTAGAGTGAGTCTCAGTTCAGCACACATTAGAGGGAGTGTCTTCACGGTTATCAGCACACATTAGAGCGAGTGACTTCACGGTTATCAGCACACATTAGAGGAGTGTCTTCACGGTTATCAGCACACATTAGAGGGAGTGTCTGCACGGTTATCAGCACACATTAGAGGGAGTGTCTTCACGGTTATCAGCACACTTAGAGAGAGTGTCTTCATGGTTATCAGCACACATTAGAGTGAGTGTCTTCAGGTTATCAGCACACATTAGAGAGAGTGTCTTCACGGTTATCAGCACCCCATTAGAGGAGGGTCTTCACGGTTATCAGCCCACATTAGAGGGAGTGTCTTCACGGTTATCAGCCCACATTAGAGGGAGTATCTTCATGGTTATCAGCCCACATTAGAGGGAGTGTCTTCACGGTTACCAGCCCACATTAGAGGGAGTGTCTTCACGGTCATCAGCACACATTAGAGGGAGGGTCTTCACGGTTATCAGCACACATTAGAGGGAGTGTCTTCACCGTTATCAGCACACGTTAGAGAGAGTGTCTTCATGGTTATCAGCACACATTAGAGTGAGTGTCTTCACGGTTATCAGCACACATTAGAGAGAGTGTCTTCACGGTCATCAGCACACATTAGAGGGAGGGTCTTCACAGTTATCAGCACACATTAGAGGGAGTGTCTTCACGGTCATCAGCACACATTAGAGGGAGGGTCTTCACAGTTATCAGCACACATTAGAGGGAGTGTCTTCACAGTTATCAGCACACATTAGAGGGAGCGTCTTCACGGTCATCAGCACACATTAGAGGGAGCGTCTTCATGGTTATCAGCACACATTAGAGGGAGCGTCTTCATGGTAAGGGTCATCAGCACACATTAGAGTGAGTGTCTTCACGGTCATCAGCAACATTAGAGGGAGTGTCTTCACGGTCAATCAGCACACATTAGAGGGAGTGTCTTCACGGCTATCAGCACACATTAGAGTGAGTGTCTTCACGGTTATCAGCACACATTAGAGGGAGGGTCTTCACGGTTATCAGCACACATTAGAGGGAGTGTCTTCACGGCTATCAGCACACATTAGAGTGAGTGTCTCTATGGTTATCAGCACACATTAGAGGTGAGTTCATCATGGTTATCAGCACACATTAGAGGGAGTGTCTTTCATGGTTATCAGCACACATTAGAGGGAGTGTCTCCCTGGTTATGACACACATTTGAGTGAGTGTCTTCACTGGTTCATCAGCACACATTAGAGGAGTGTCTTCATGGTTATCAGCACACATTAGAGGAGGGTCTTCACGGTCACTCAGCACACAATAGAGTGAGTGTCTTCACGGTTATCAGCACACATAGGTGAGTGTCTTCACGGTCATCAGCACACATTAGAGGGAGTGTCTTCACGGTCATCAGCACACATTAGAGGGAGTGTCTTCACGGTCATCAGCACACATTAGAGCGAGTGTCTCCATGGTTATCAGCACACATTAGAGGGAGTGTCTCCACGGTTATCAGCACACATTAGAGGGAGTGTCTCCACGGTTATCAGCACACATTAGAGGGAGTGTCTCCACGGTTATCAGCACACATTAGAGTGAGTGTCTCCACGGTTATCAGCACACATTAGAGGGAGTGTCTTCACGGTCATCAGCACACATTAGAGGGAGTGTCTTCACGGTCATCAGCACACATTAGAGGGAGTGTCTTCACGGTTATCACACACATTAGAGGGAGTGTCTCCACGGTTATCAGCACACATTAGAGGGAGTGTCTTCACGGTCATCAGCACACATTAGAGCGAGTGTCTTTATGGTTATCAGCACACATTAGAGGGAGTGTCTTCATGGTTATCAGCACACATTAGAGTGAGTGTCTTCACGGTTATCAGCACACATTAGAGGCCTCTTGGGTGAGAGATGAGCAAAGTCATCAACAGCCACCTGAGTGTGGGCGTGACCCAAACCCAAGAGTTAGGGATTATCTGACAGTTATCAGCACACATGAGAGGGAGTCACAGCACACGTAATGGGAAGTCACTTTATTTTTTTCATTTTTGGCCATGTAGTCTTTTTTAGTCATGCTCACCTATTAATAAGACTCAGAAATGAGATATTTTCAAGATATAATAGTTGAATCCTTATCTGAAAAGAAGTACTCATCCAAAGAATGAAGAGGAAGCCCTTCCCCCTTTTTATTTTTAAATTTAGGACTGGAGAGATGGTTTAGTGGTTAAGGAACTTGCCTACAAAGCCTAATGACCCAGGTTCAATTCCCCAGTACTCATGTAAAGCCAGGGGCACAAAGAGGCACATTCATCTACAGTTCATTGGCGGTTGCTATAGGTCCTGGTGGCCCATTCTGTCTCTCCTTGCAAATAAATATTTTTTTAAAAACTTAAGTCTGTCATGGTTGCACACGCCTTTAATCCCACACTTAAGAGGTTGAGGTAGAAGAATTACTGTGAGTTCAAGGCAAGCCTGAAACTACATAGTGAATTCCATGACAGCCTGAGCTAGAAGGAGATCTTACCTCAAAAAAATAATTAAATACATTCATTAAGTGATAAAAAATAATGACACACATTCATGGTGAACAGAGATGTTTTGCTGAATGTATTCACTGTGTAATGATCAGGATATTTAGGGTGTCACCTCAAACACCATTTCTTTGTGAGGAGAGCATTTGAAGTGTGCTCTGCTTGTCTGATTTACGATACAGAGTTAATTGTAATTGCCCTTTGGTTCAATAGTATACTTACATTTTTTTCATTTTATCTAGTTATGAGGAAATCTTTCTGCTTAGCTCATTTCTTTATTCATTTTATAACACAATAAACACTAGTTATAACACAAAGTTCAGTTTAAGATAAAGTAGGTCCATTTATGAATGCAAAGACTATTTATAGGAACTGTAATAGTTTTCTAAACTCAAAAAGAAATGGGAGGGGGCTAGAGAGATGGTTCAGCAGTTAAGGCACTTGCCTGCAAAGCCTAATACCCGAGTTCAATTCCCCCAGTACCCACCTAAAGCCAGATGCACAAAGTGGTGCATGCATATGGGGTCCATTTGCAGCAGCTGGAGGCCTTGGTGCGCCCATTCTCCCGGTCTATCTCTCTTCTCTCTATCTCTGCTTGCAAATGAATACATTAAAATATTTTTTTTTATAAAAAATGGGACACAGGGAACTGGGCCAAAGAATTGGGCAGAGCAGGGAAAGCTACTTTTGCAGGAAAGACTAGGCAAAACCTGTGGAAATCATATTTATTTCATAAATTATTTGGCACTCTCAGGAGGAATAGGACAGCACATTTGACTGATGCAAATCTGATACTTAATCTGATACTTGGAATCCACTGGGATCATGCTTATTCCAGTGTTTGGGACATTTTTATCCTAAGCTCAGTGATCTATCTTTAGAGATGTTCAACTTCATATTAGATAAGATTGACCACAATCTACCACTGGGAGCCATACTGTCTCACGAAAGTGGCTGAGTATGGGAATGGAGTATAATAGATAAATTAAGCACTGGATTTCTAGTAATGCAAAAGGAAGTTTAGACAAGATTTGTAGTAAATGTTAAATGGAGCATAAACATTCCCAAAACATACATACTCTGTCTTCAATGTTTTATGTACTTTTGAAAAATCAGGCACTTGAAAATAACTATGAAGTTATATTCCGAGAACCTGACACTCGCTGGAAATTCAACGTTCAAGAGTTAGCAAGGTACTGCTTTGTCTTTCTAGTTCCTCATTATGTATCCTGCTATTTTCAGGTATTTCAGACCGAACAAAAGAATCTTTTCAGGCTGGAAATGGACTGGTAGTTTTCAGGCCAGAAATGGTAATTCTTGGAAATTGATTAACTTTGGAACTATTAACGTGAAGACTTTAGTTTTAAGTCAGTTTTCTAATTTAACATCGCTGAATGCAAACTCTTAGCTTGGAATTGGTCCTTTAAAGGGACGTCTTAACATTCTGCTAAATTGTGTCTTCATTAATGAATGCTTAAAACCACTTTCCCCTGCATGGGATTTGCACACATTAGGGTGGTTTTTTGTGTTTTTTTTTTTTTTTTTTTGGCTAAATAAAGACCTTGGATGTTGAACCAGTTATAGTTTAGTTGCTGCTTCTAATTTATACAACAAATACCCAAATCATACTAACTTGATTTGGAATGCATGGCCTCTGAGAGTCACTCTCCGTGACAATGTCCGTGACATAAAGTAACCAGTGAGGTCAGAGTCTGTGTTCTGGAAGTAAGACGAGTTTGTCCCTGGTTACAACAGAGCGTGGTTCCAAAGTGGCTCTGTCACCGCGCCACCAGGATTGCCTGGCGCAGCTGTTATACCCACCAGCTTCCTGCCCTCGGCCCTGCAGCTGTCCCCTTCCGAAATTACTTTTTTTTTTTTTTTTTTTTTTTTTTTCTCGGTAGGCTCTCACTGTAGCCCAGGCTGACCTGGAATTCACTATGTAGCCTCAGGGTGGCCTTGAACTCACGGTGATCCTCCTACCTCTGCCTCCCGAGTGCTGGGATTAAAGGCGTGCGCCACCACGCCCGGCTAGAAATTACATTTCTTTCTTCTTCTTCTTCTTCTTCTTTTTTTTTTTTTTTGGTTTTTCGAGGTAGGGTCTCACTCTGGTCCAGGCTGACCTGGAATTAACTCTGTAGTCTCAGGGTGGCCTTGAACTCATGACGATCCTCCTATCTCAGCCTCCCAACCAAGTGCTGGGATTAAAGGCGTGCACCACCACGCCCGGCTTTAGAAATTACATTTCTAACTGCATCCCCAGTTGATACTTGTGCCTCTAGAACTTAAGATAGATTGGTTTTATAGCCTTTCTTAATAGTATCAGGGACTGAATAACCCCAATTGACTATATTATACATATATATTATTACTGTTCATATATATTCATATGACTAAAAAAAAAAGAAAACCTCACGGTGTACTTTTATGGCTTGGAGCACATAGTTGCTAGTATCAGAAGCAAAGCCTTTGTAAAGCTAACCTCAAGCTAGTTTGAGGGGTGTGAAGGATCGCATGGAAAATAGGGAGCAGAGCCTGAAAGATAGCTGAAGAGCAAGACAATGTGCTTCCATCAGTTATGTTCTGAGGATGCAGGATTTGTAAAGTATGAGCAACTCCTTTTTATGTCTTGCCTTAACTAAATGTCTGCGTTATCATTATTGTATTTTACGTAGAAGAAACATTCATGGAGTTCCAAGAGAAAAGATCCACCGAATGAAAGAACGGTATGAACATAATGTTACCTTTCACAGCGTACTTCACGCAGAGAAACCAAGCTGGATGAGCAGAAGCCAGGACAAGAATAACGCGTCGCCCCCCAACAGCGCGGGGTGCTGGAACACCTACGCCGAGCTGCCAAACCGGAGGGCTCATGGCGGCTTTACAAACGACAGCTCCTTCCGAAGGAGTCGTTGTCACCGCGGATATTAAGAGGCCTATTTTACAGCCATCCAGAATTTTCCTAAATAGGTTTTTACTTCAACTTTTGGTATTTATTTTTTGTTCAGTTTTGGTCACAATTCTCATTCCAGTGTGTATAGTCAAGCCTGAGGTCGTTATATTCAACAAACAGGCTCCAGCACACCCACACGTATGGCCTGAGGCTGGGCACTCTGTAGACTGGGTTAGTCTCTTCCTCTACAGAAAGGAATCATTGAAATTGAAAGCCAAGAACAGACGAGTTAGATTCAGAAGTAAAATTAAAAAAAAAAAAATATATATATATATATAAAATCAGAAGTAATATATATATATATGCTTATATATATATTGAATTATATATATATATTTCAGTACTACATTCCCTGAAGTAACCCATTTATTATTTTTTTTTCAAGAAATTCATCTCTAGGGAAGTTGGCAGGATGGGGGAAGCAAAGGCAGGAAACATCTTAGTGCCATCTCTCTATGTTGATAATCTATGTATCTAAAGTCGTGTCACTCTAATGACGCTGATTTTTCCCTCCAAGCCAATGCACCAGAAAATTGAGCTATGAAGGAATGTTGCCGTCCAAAGTGAACTTTGGGGAAAGTGATTCCTTTATTGTATTGATGTGTCACTGTTGAAAACGTCTTTTAAATCCTTAATAACATAGGCAAGTCAGGAGAGTCAGTGTCATTAAAGTCAAACCCCGCGTTCAACTCCTTTAACTGGACTAAAGATTAAACCTTTCTTGTGGCTGTTGTCTAATAGTGTAAATAAAATAAATATGCTTTCATACGTAAGACACCAGTTTTTAAGAGGAATAGTTAAGCAATTTCTATAATGATACCTGTATCCTGTACAATTAGTTGGCAGCCCAAATGCTTGGGAGCATGTGGAGTTAAGCAGCCCGGGGTCCCGACCACATGAGGATGCATACATGCCACTCACTGAACAATGAGCAGCCTGGACAGCCCATGTGGCATTGTTTGAGACAACTGAGGTTACTACAACTGTGGGGTGTCCCTCTTACCCCCGGTACTCAGTTTACGAATCCAAATTAATCCCAATGGGTTGCAGTCCGATTATTTTGGTAGAGACCATGACAGACAAGATCATGTGGGATGAATGCTCTATTTGTTGTTGGCTAACAGCTTCTTTCTAATGTTCTGTGAAATATTATTTTAAATGTCTTATATAATGGTGCTTTTTTGGTTATTAAAAATTGTATATGGCATTGCATTTATATGGATTTTTTCATTGATTTTTTTTTTTTGGTTTGATAAGTCCCAGACTTCAACACACTATAACATTTTCTACAGCATAAGTTTATTAACTACTGTTTAATAAATAGGAAGTATAAATGTAAAAATAAGAGCAGCCTTATATATATTTTAAAGGGGTATTTGTTTATCTGTTTGAGAGACAGAGAAAGAGAAAATGGGCATGCCAGGGCCTCTTGTCATTACAAGCAAACTCCAGATGCATGCACTACTTTGTGCATCTGGCTTTACGTGGGTAGTGAGAAACTGAATGTGGGTTGCTAGGCTTTGCAAGCAAGTGCCTCCAACCATTGAGCCATCTCTCCAGCCCAACCTTGTTTTCTAATGTACATAAATCTGTACTCATTAGGTCTAAGTTAATATCCTATTATCTTGTATTTTATTTGTGAGAGACAGAATCAGATAGAGAATGGACACACCAAGGCCTCTAGCCACTGCAAATGAACTCCAGACGCGCACACCATCCTGTGCATATGGCTTACGTGGGTACTGGGGAATTGAGCCTGGGTCCTCAGGCTTTGCAGGCAAGTGCCTTAACCTCTAAGCCATCTCTCCAGCCCTAACATCCCATTATCTACCACTATTGAAATCTATTCAGCATAGTCAGGACTACCAGAAATGCATCTGATAAATTTTTAAAACATTTTCCAAATTGGTATCTCCTTTTGTTGCTTGCTGGTGGTCCTTGGGTGTTTCTTGGATATTTATGCCAATCCAAGAATTGGAAAAAATGCACAGGAAAAATAAAACAGTAGGAAACTTCATCAAGAGCAAAGCAGTAGTTCTGGAAAGATTGTTCAGCAGTTAAAGGCACTTGCCTGCAAAGCCTGATGGCCTGGGTTAGATTCCCCAGTACCCACATAAAGTCACGTGCACAAAGCGACGCATGCCTCTGGAGTTCACTTGCAGTGGCAGGAGGCCCTGGCGCACCCATACTCTCTCTGCCTGCCTCATTCTGTTTTAAGTGAAAAATCTCAAAAAATGTTTTAATAAAAACATCAAAGCAAGCTGGGCATGGTGGCACACCCTTTAATCCCAGCACTAGGGAGTCAGAGGTAGGATTGTCATGAGTTCGAGGCCACCCTGAGACTACATACTGAATTCCAGACAACCTGGGTTAGAGCGAGACCCTACCTCAAAAACAAAACAAAACAAAACAAAACAACAACAACAACAAAAGCAAAGCAATAGTGCACTGCCAAGAGTGTCAGAGAGCCACTGCATGGAAAAGCTTGGGGCCTATATGTGTGTGTGTGTTGTGTACACACATGTGTGTGCACATGCACACACCAGCTCAGAGGAAAATACCAGACGTCCTCCTCTTTTTACTTACCTTTCTCGATGGGCCAGGGATTCTCTGCACTCCATCCCCGGCATGACTGGGTTACGTGTGTGACCATGGCCAGCTGTTCATGTCAATCACTGAACTCGAGCCTGGGTGGTCACAGGCCCTCCTACTTGTGCTCCAGGTGCTCGTAACTGCTGAGCTGTCTCCCCAGCCCTCCAGAGCCTCTTTTTGCATCCACAAAGAGGAAGTCACTGCCAAGGCCACAGTTGTGGTGGTTATGTTTTGACAAACTTAGGTTATATAGGATTTCTTCTACTGTGCATGTCCCTTGCCATGTTGCGTCTGATTTTAATCATAAGCAAACCCAAGCATGCACAGGCGTAAGACGGTAAATACAGCATTCTTCATGATTTGTCCTATTGTGCATGCATCTGGAATTCATTTGCAGTGGCAGGAAGCATGCTAGTTCTCATTCTGCCGCAAAATAAAATTTAAAATATATATTCAAAAAAGATTTGGGCTGGAGGGATGACTTAGCGGTTAAGGTGTTTGCCTGAAAAGCCAAAGGACCCAGATTTGATTCCCCCAGGACCCATGTTAGCCAGGTGTACAAGGGGGAGCACGCATCTGGAGTTCCTTTGCAGTGGCTGGAGGCTCTGGCATGCCCATTCTCTCTCTCTTTCTCTGTCAAATTAAAACAAAAAAAATTTTTTTTTTTGGTTTTTCGAGGTAGGGTCTCACTCTAGCCCAGGCTAACCTTGAATTCACTATGGAGTCTCAGGGTGGCCTCAAACTCACTGCGATCCTCCTACCTCTGCCTCCTGAGTGCTGGGATTAAAGGCGTGTGCTACCATGACCGGCAAATAAAATATTTTTAAAAAATATTTATTGGCCTTGAAACGTGTTTCACTTGGATTTGAGACTATACTGTAGGTAAATTTAAGATACATTAAAGATGTAAGCCAGGTGTGGTGGCACACGCCTTTAACCCCAGTACTTGGGAGGCAGAGGTAGGAGGATCGCTGTGAGTTTGAGGCCAGCCTGAGACTACGTAGTGAATTCCAGGTCAGCCTGGACTAGAATGAAACCTTACTTCCAAAAACAAAAACCAACCAACCAGACAAACAAACAAAAAAAGCCCCAACCAACCAACCAAACAAAAAACCCCCAACCTAACAAAAAAACCAAAGTTTAGTTTTAGTGCTGGAGATGGTTCAGTGAGCAGTTAGAGGCACTTACTTGTCAGTCCTGATGACCCAGGTTTGATTCCCCAGTGCCGTTAGCCAAATATACATATTTGCACATGCATCTGGAGTTCACGTGCAGTGGCTAGAGGCCCTGGCATGTCCATTCTCTCACTCTCTCTATTTGAATTTTCTTTCCCTTCCCTTCCCTTTCCTCCTGTCCCCTAAAAGTTCATTAAGAGGATGCAGTTTGCCTGTAGGCACCCCAAACCAGAACAGGATGGATGGCTCCCTACTTTTTTCAATCTCAGATCTAAGAACATCCTTTAATAAGTACTTTTCACCAATAATGAAGGGGAGGAGAAAACTCACTTTCTTCATTCCTTCCTTTCTCTCGGTCTTTCCATTTGTTTGGTGGTGTTTATTTCTCTTTCTTTTATTTTTTTGAGAGTGACGAGAGAAAGAGAGGGAGGGAGGGAGAAAATGGGCATGCCAGGGCCTCCAGCCACTGCAAATGAACTCCAGATGCATGCACCACCTTGTGCATCTGGCTAACGTGGGTCCTGGAGAATCGAGCCTCAAACCAGGGTCCTTAGGCTTCACAGACAAGGGCTTAACTGCTAAGCCATCTCTCCAGCCCTCTCTTCTTCATTTTGAGGCAAGATCTCATGTAGCTCAGGCTGGCCTTAAACTTGCCACACAGCCGAGGATGATCTTGAACTACAGATGCTGTCCCTCTACCTCCCCAGTGCACTGATCACAGGTGTGGGCTACCATACACAGTGAGATTCCTTTCTTTCTTTCTTTTAAAAAATATTTTAAAAATTATTTATTTGACAGAGAGAGAGAGAGAGAGTGGGGAGGCAGAAAAGACAGACAGAATGAGTGTACCAGGGCCTCGTGTACCACCTTGTGCATCTGGCTTATGTGGGTACTGGGGAATCGAACCTGCGTCTTTAGGTTTCATAGGCAAGCAAGTGCTTTCACCGCTAAGCCATCTCTCCCGTACACACAGTGGGATTTCTAACGGGAATAATTTAATTCCAGACATGGTGTTAGTCACACAAAGGAGCTACGTCGTGGTTGTGCTGCCTTAAGGATGAAGATGGTCAGAGAAGCCCTGTGCAGCATCTCTACTCATCCTGACATTCAAACATGATGGAACTCTAGAGAACCACATAGGCTTTAAGGAAAATGATTTCATATGAGTTATCTCTGAAAAAAACCCTCTGAAAATGGAAGTTAATCAAACAAAGTGTACTTGGGCTGGAGATGTAGCTCAGTTGGTAGAAGGCCCGTCTACCATACACCAAGTCCTGGATATGATCCCCAGCACAACATAAGCTGGGCGTGGCCCAGCACCGAGGAGGCAGAGGCAGAACAATAAGTTCAAGGCCAGGCTGGCATACATGAGACCTCGCTTCAAAAAGAAACCAGAACAAAATAAAACTACACTTAGAACCCTCATTTCATTTAGTAAGTGACACAAACTAAAAGAAAAGGTATGTTTTATTGTATGTGCAAAATACTTGTAGTGATCAATCTAATCATAAAGATTTAACGAGATTTTCCAGTCCGTAAACATACAGTCAGCTTTAAGTTAGACAAATGAAATAAAAGTACACTAAACAAAGGACATTTCTATGATAAACACCTGAGGAAACTCGAAGCTATTGCACATCTTGTCACAGCAGTACGTATAGGTTGAAACTGTACACATAAACTGGGAAAGCTAAGAGTCATTAAGCATTGTCACTTTTGTTTTTGTTGCCTTTGTAATTCCTGAAATGTATTCATTTTTGGACTTGGGTCCTGAATACAGGCATGACCTTCATCTGTGCTGGCGTGGAAATTCCTGTCCTCGGACCTAAGGGGCCACGGGGCATCTTTTCTGTGCCGGGTGACCTTCTGAAGCGGAGGGCGAGTCCTCGTGGGCTCACTGGCCGGCAGGCGCCGATCTGCTCCGGCTGAAGCAGACAGCAGGGCTTGGGTGTTCAGCAGCACCAGTTCTTCATCAGCTATTGAATCGCGCTCCAGCGGGGAAACGTCCTGGGCTCTTCTCAGTGGCGTCCTGGGCGGAGGTCTCCATTCTCTGCTCTTTCTGGGCGTCTCATCCCTGGCACCACAGCTCCGGGGTGGCTGGAAAGCCTTCTGTGCGGCCGGAGAAACCAACGTGCACATGGGGCTCACGGGAGGGGGCAATGGCAGCCGGCTCAGGAAGTCCAAGGCTCGCCTCTTCTTGCAGCTCTTTGGGTCATCACCCTCCCTCTCCACTTTACAAGACTTTGAAGTCACCTGGGCCAACACAGACGTGGGCACAGGCTTCCCTTTGGGTGTACACTGTGACAGGGGACTCTGACAACTTTGCTCATTGTTAGAGGACTCCTAATAGAACACAGCAAAAGGAGCCCATTATAATTATGTGCTAGTAAACAAAACAAAAATCAAATTACTCTTTATTAAAAAATACTAAAACACAAATGCCACAATAATTCTCACTGGTCTAATTGCAAATAGGCTAGATGGGTTCAAGGAACATCCATATCATTACTCCCGTTCCACAATGAAATAATTTCACATAAAAGGACATAAAAATGACATGAAAAGGAAAATGAGTAATCATAATATAATACAAAGAAGGATGTTTGAATTTTTTTTTTTTTTTTCGAGATAGGGTCTCACTCTAGCCCAGGCTGACCTGGAATTCACTCTGTAGTCTCAGGGTGGCCTTGAACTCACAGTGATCCTCCTTACCTCTGCCTCCCGAGTGCTGGGATTAAAGGTGTGCGCCACCATGCCCGGCTGCTTTTAATTTTTTATGTAATTACCAAGTTCAACATAAACATCTTGAGACCATACACTAAGCTTAGATACTTATTTTTCCAGCTTTGGGGCTTGGGTAACTGCTCAACTTCTCTCTCTGCCACAGTCTCCGCATCTGCAGTACCAGCTTTTATTCCACGGGGAGGAGGGTTGTGAAGACTGTGTGAGGCAAGGCAGGGTGCTGACCACACACCAGCTGTCCAGTCAGTATCAGACTCACTTCATTTCTATCGGCTGTGATTTAATGAGCCAAACTGAGCTTAGCAACAATAGATTAGCAACCTAATGGTATGGACTAGTTCTTCTAACAAAAAGAAAGGCCAAAAGAGCTTTTCAGGCACGTGTACTTGGAATGCCAAAAATGTTTGTGAAGTTTCCTCCCAAAGAGTTTTTTTATTCTTGCTTCAACAAACAAGATGCGATTCCCAAATACCCTATATAAACGACAGCTACACACCAATGAACCACTTTCTAGTCGTTCAGTCAGACTGTACATTGGTTGCTAGGACACACCAAATATACCATTGTCCCCAAATACAGTAATTCTTAAATTCACATTAACCTACCAGCAGCTTATTTCCTGCAGAAGGGACTGTAGACACAGGCTGCGGCTCTGGCTTGCAGGTCTTGGTCGGGGTGGGCCACCGGGGGTCGTCTGCGTGAAGGAGATGCAGAAGCTTGCTTTCTGCATTACTGCAAAACGTGTCAATGTCCTAAGAAAATAAGTTGGAAAAGCTGCTTTGTAAGTTGCTAATTCACATTCAGGAAGTTTTTCCTCCTTCAAGACTAGAAATCAAAAGACAGACCAGAACAAAAGAATGAGGTACTTCTCTCCCTTTTTCAGACAGGGGCTCACTATGTAGCCCAGGCTGGCTTTGAACTCCAGATTCTTCTGCCTGTCCCCCTGAGTGTGTGCTACCACACCTGGTGAGACACCCCAAATCAGACAGCACCTGTCACACATGCCAATCAATGCAAAACCAACAGCAGTGATTTAGGGAGAGTCAACTGTTCAAACAAGACTGGTGAGGAAGAGGGAAAGGAGAGACAGACAGAGCCAGGGGGAAGACGTGGAGGGTGAGAGCAAACACGTGTGCACGTGCCTAAGAAATGAAAAGGAAGCAATCTCCTCCCGATGTGGCAGGCTGGGCTCATGCCCCAGCTGCCCCCACATAGCTAAACCTCCACACGCAGAGCTTCGCAGGGAGGAAAGACGGAGAACTGCCCCGACCGCATCGCGTCTGTGCCGAGCATGAACTAACGGTGCACATGACACTAACATGTGAGGCGTCCGAGTTGGTCAAACACCAGCCACTTCTATTTGATTACTTTGCAAAAGCAGAAAAGCCAGAAACAGCAGGTACCCTTGCGGAGACCCAACAATGAAAGCTACTCCCATCTAGACAAGTCACAATGTTCTTCATTATGTGAGTCCGGGTAAGACAGTCACATAAATTCATTCTTAGACAGCTGGCTACTCCAATGCTTATTTAAAACATATTTACGTATTTGCGAGAATGGGTGCACCTGGGCCTCTTGTCGCTGCAAACACACTCTATATGCATGTGACATTTTGTATATCTGGCTTTACATGGGTACTGGAGAATCAAACCCAAGCAGGGAGACTTAAAAGCAAGTACCTTTAACTACAGAGCCATCTCCCCAGCCCTCCAATGCTGTTAAGATATTTTATTTATATAAAATTTGAATAGCCTTTCAAGTGTTCAATTACAGAACTATGGCTTATTTTTTTCTGGGGGGGGGGAGGCGTGGTTCAAGGTAGGGTCTCACCCTAGCCCAGGCTGACCTGAAATTCACTATGTAGTCTCAGGCTGGCCTTGAGCTCATAGCAATTTTCCTATAAGGCTTATTTTCTGTGGATCTTTCACTCATAGCAATTTATGAAATCCAATATGTTATGGGAAATCAGCATCGCATAGTAGTTAAGAGTTTGATTTCTGGGGCTGCAGAGATGGCTAAGTGGTTAAAGCAGTTGCCTGCAAAGCCTAAGGACCTGGGTTTGACTCCCCAGCACCCGTATAAAGCCAGATGCACAAGGTGGCACATGTGTCTGGTGTTTGTTTGCAGTGGTTAGAGCCCTGGTGTGCCCATTCTCTCTCCCTGCCTCTCATAAATAAATAAAAAATATATAAGTGCCTTAACCACTAAGCCATCTTCATTAGCCCCCAAAATAAAATATTTTAAAAAGTTGATGCCCCCCCCCCATGTTCAGACAGCCTAAGTATGAGGTATGGTCTTATCAACTTGGTGAGCCATTCAGATTGTGTTTCTCACCAGTAAAATGAAAAGACAGTTTAAAGAGTTGTTCAGAGACTTATTAGACCAAGGCCTGACACAGGACACATTCACTAAGCATCAGCCAATGTTATTCCAGATACTTGTGCCACTCTTGCTCTAGCCCAGGCTGACATGGAGTTCACTATGTAGTCTTAGGGTGGCCTCGAACTCACAGCAATCCTCCTCTGCCTCCCCAGTGGTGAGATTAAAGGCATGCACCACCATGTCCAGCTTTAAAAAATATTTTCATTTATTTGAGAGAGAGGAGGCAGAATGGGCACGCCAGGCCTCTAGCCACTGCAAACAATCCAAACACATGCCACCTTGTGCATTTGGCTTACATGGGTCCTGGAGAATCGAACCTGGGTCCTTTGCTTTGCCTTAACCGGGAAGCCGTATCTCTAGCCTACTGGTGCTACTTTTTGTGTCTGACTTTATGAGGATGGCTGAAGAATTGAACCAGGGTTTTTGCGAGCAAGCACCTTTAATCTCTGATCCATCTTCCCAGCTCTCGATGGAAAATGATTTTAGAGTCTCTCTCTCTCTTTTTTTCTTACTTTTTATCTTTTGGTTTTTCGAGATAGGGTTGGGCTCTAGTCCAGGCTGACCTGGAATTCATTATGTAGTCTCAGGCGGGCCTTACTCAAAGCAATCCTCCTACCTCAGCCTCCTAAATGCTGGGATTGAAAGGTGTGTTCCACTATGCCTAGAGTTTCTTATTTTGATAAATTCATGTCAAAGAGGCTTTATAAACTATGTAGATGCTTCATACAGTTTAAATGCAAACTTTTAGTCTATGCATTATCAATTAACCACACACCCTTTTTTCTCTGCATGTGTGGGATCTATGGCATATGAATGTGCGTGTGCCCCATGCATGTGCATGAGGACCAGAGAATACTGGGTGGCCTTCTCGTATTGCCCATCTGTGTACTTCCTTGAGACAGGGTCTCTCAGCCCAGAGCTGTCCATCAGTGAGCACCAGCGATTCTGTCTCTGCTCTTCGCGGACTGGGATGACAGATATATGGCCATGCTCAGCCATTTTATTTATTTATTTTCATTGTTGTTTATTTTTATTTATTTATTTATTTGAGAGCGACAGACAGAGGAGGCAGAGAGGAGAGAGAGAGAGAGAGAGAGAGAGAGAGAATGGGCGCGCCAGGGCCTCCAGCCACTGCCAGATGCGTGTGCCCCCTTGTGCATCTGGCTAACGTGGGTCCTGGAGAATGGAGCCTCGAACCGGGGTCCTTAGGCTTCACAGGCAAGCGCTTAACAGCTAAGCCATCTCTCCAGCCCTATTTATTTATTTTTTAATGTGAGTTGTGGGGAGTCAGATTTGGCAGTTTCTGGCCCAAGGGACTGTTGTGGCAAGTGCTCTTAATTGCTGGGCCATCTCCCTGGCCCCCACACTGCCAACTTTTATGAAGTTCAGTTAACTTAGATTATTTCTGTTTCTCCCTCATATTGGACTACCTAAGTAGGAAAATACCAAAGTGTATGGTAATGATGGAAAGTGATTTTACCTCAACAGCATACTTCATCTTGCTGAATCTCTCTTGAAAGTGGGCCTCTTTTGGACTGGCAGAAAATATGGAAAACTCTCCAGCAAATAAAGTAGGAATTCCTGATTTGGATCCTGGGTGACACTGGAGGTTGCTTGCAGCAATTAACATACAAGGTTTAATAATGTCTTCATTAAGCGCTATCCAAAACTTTACTGCTAGTAAATTATGGCATTCATCTGACAAATAGACCACGGGAGCAAGACCTAGAATGAAAAGAACTATCATTATTAAGATTTAAAAATGGGAGGGGACCAAAAACATGCCTGTTTATTTTAGTTTATTCTAACGCTGACAAATATATAAAATAAAAATAACTGAATTTAGAGAAAACACAGGAATCCCTTTCGTTGCTGAAGGACTGAAATGCCAATGCCAATGCGTTCTGAGGCACGGGCAACGGGTGCACACTGCTGGGCAGACTGCAGACTTGATCAGTCGTTCTAGAGAAAAGCCTGGCAATGCCCAAAGGCCACGTACACATTTCATATTTACCATTCCACCTGGCATTTCTACTTCCAGCATCCATTCTGAAGACAGATGTCCAACATGGCTCATGAGCTCAGCTGTGAACAGGCCACTGGAGCACTGTGTGTGACTAGGAAATCCTGGAAGCAACGCAGGGGAATGCTGGAACTATATGTGACCGCCGCACAGTGGTATGCTAGGCAGCTGCGACAAGAAAAGCACAGGAAACTACAGCATGTCACCTGCTAGTGCACAGAGGCAGTCACCTTACAAGGCCCTGCTGCTTGAACTGCGTGACCCTGAACTATAACTACTTGTCCATGTGTCTTCCTGCCCCCCTCACCTGCTATGTCTCCCTTAGAGAAGTGGAAGGACCAGAGGCCTTCATCCCCTAGTTTCTGCTCCATTGTTCCCATGACTTCTCTCATGTAGTCTATTCCCAGACACTCTTCTCCCAGAAAATCATACAAAGGACCACCTAGCTTTGTTCTTCAGATTTCTGGAATCTCAATCTCTCTTCTTCCCCACACCTCTGTCACCCCCTTTCTAGTTTGGATCCCACTATGCTGCCCTGGCATGGTGCTATAACTCACTTTGTAAAGATTTAGGGCTGGGGAGATGGCTCAGTCATTGAAGGTGCTTGCTTGCAATGCCTGTCATCCTGGGTTTGATTCCCCAGTACCCACATAAAGCCAGATGCACAAAGTAATGCATGCATCCAGAGTTCGTTTGCAGTGGCTAGAGGCCCTGGTGCACTCATTCTCTCTCTACCTATCTGTGCCTCTCTGTCAAAAACAGATAAATAAATAAATAAATAAATAAATAAATAAAGGAGATGGGGGGGGTTAGAGAGATGGCTTGGTGGTTAACGCATTTGCCTGCAAAGCCAAAGGACCCAGGTTTGATTCCCCAGGACCCACAGAAGGCAGATGCAAAAGGTGGCGCATGTTATGTGTCTGAAGTTTGTTTACAGCAGCTAAAGGCCCTGGTGCGCCCATTCTCTGTCTCTTTCTCTCCCTGTAATAAGTAAAATAAGTTTAAAAAAGAAAGGAGACGGAAGAAAATAGTTGTTCCCATAATCTGAGCAAAGAAATGGAGGAAGGCTAAAGCAGAAACTGAAGAGTCAGGGTCCACTGGGGAGAAGGAAGGACTAGGCTCAGGGTGGTGATGACAGAGGGCTGGCGTGCCTCTGGGTGCCTTTGTGCACAGCGAGGACGCCTGCAACCAGCGGTAGAGCTTGGTGTGAAGAGCTACTTTCCAGTTGGTTGGTCTAAGACGGGGGCAGGGAACATACAAGATGACCCCAGAAAATCTATAGTGCCAGACAGTAAGGAGGGACTCTAGCAGTGAAAGTGGTGAGCTGGATCCCAGGTGTCAAAGCTGAAGCCGTGTGAGCATGGTAACAGCACTGAATGAGGCAGGACAGGTCCACATTCCCAAGACCCACGGGCAGACACCAGCTGATCGAAGTTGCAATTCACGTAAAAGGAACAAGGGAGGGCTGGGAGATGGCTGAGCAGTTAAAGGCGCTGACTTGCAAAGCTTGCCAGCCCATGTTCAATTCCCCAGCACTCACATAAAAGTGGATTAGAACCCTGGCATGTATGCACATGCGTGAAAACACATAAATAAAACTAATGAAAAGTTTGCTCAGCAGTTAAAAGGAATGAGGAGGTAAAGTCATCATCAGGTAAATATAAGAACTGTTGTTCTTATCATAAGAACTGAGAATTGCTAAAATTAAAGGGTTTAAATCTGGGATGAAATAGGATGTGCAGTCTTAAGAGTACCCCCAAGATACTTATTACCTACACAGAGAAAGGCAGTTATTTTCAAAGAAAACCCTGGCAAGTACCATGTTAATCAATGGTCAAAGTTATTACAACGGTAACAGGAAATACAAAGATCCATTAGCCTCTTGATCCAGTATGTGACGGACACATCAGTCCAGTGGCAATCTTGCCCCAAAATGCATATCTCCTATCAACTCATGAGAAAACATTAAACACATTCAACTTAAGGGAAATGATAAAAAATAACAACCCACTCAAAAGTATCACAATCATGAAAAATGATAGCCAAATGAACAAATGTTAAAGATGGGCTACCATAGAGAAATAATGAATGACTGCAACGCAGCATCCTTTTTAGGATCTTGGGACAAGAAAAGAAAGGAGGCATACAAACCCTCAAACTTGAATAAATTTAAACCAGTCTACAGATAAGTATAACATGGTGCCAATGTTAACTACCCAGTTATAATAACTGTACCACAGTCAGGCAAGATTCCACTAGGGTAAACTGGGTGAGAAATATTTGCAAATGCTGTATTATTTTTCCAAGTTTTTTTTGAACAGCTGGAACTAGTTCAAAATAAAAAATTAAAGTTGGGTGTTCTGCTACATACACTCAGGAGACTGAGGCAGAGGAACCACAAGTTCAAGTTCAGCCTGGGCTATATAACAAGACCTTATCTCAAAAAAAATACTACATTTTTCCGGGCGTGGTGGCACAGGCCTTTAATCCCAGCACTCAGGAGGCAGAGGTAGGAGGATCACTGTGAGTTCAAGGCCACCATGAGACTACATAGTGAACTCCAAGTCAGCCTGGACTAGAGTGAAACCCTACCTTGAAAAAAAAAAAAAAAAAAAAAAAAAAAACGAGAAAAACCCAAACAAAACAAACAAACAAACAAACAAAAAACAACCTATATTTATATATTATATAGTAAATATTATGCTATATTATTCTACATCATAATGTAGAAATGGGTACTGGTCACTGAGTAAGTGAAAATGAGACTGAGGCCAGGGCTGGACTAGATAAAAATCATTAAGTCTTCTACCTACAGCTTCTTATTTATGCTGCTCCAAAGGTCTCATAGCCCCAACAAATGACAGGAATGGAAAGAACTGTCATTCTTGGGGCTGGGAAGATGGTTCAGAAGTTAAAGGCACTTGCTTGCAAAACCTGCTGGCCCAGGTTCAATTTGCCAGGACTCATATAAAACCAGATATACAAGGTTGCAAATGTATCTAGAGTTCATATGCAGTGGCAAGAGATACTGGTGAACCCATTTTCTTTTTCAAATAAATAAAAGTGTTAAAAAAAAAAAAACTTTTAAAAGATCTCTGTTGGATATAGTGGTGCATGCCTTTAATCCTAGCAGTTAGGAGAATCACTGTGAGTTTGAGGCCAGCCTGGGACTACACAGTGAATTCCAGGTCAGCTTGGGCTAGTTTAGCAAGACCCTACCTCAAAAAAACCAAAACCCAAAACAAACAAAAAAGAAAAACCCCAAACACTTTTAAAAGAATGTACATTCTCTCTCAGAGCCAAAGATGTTAGAAATTTTAATCTTCCAATAACTGAACAGATTATAATTATGTGATAGTAATTACTACTGTGCTACAAAACACCTAAAAAATTAGGTAGCACAGAATGAAATGTAAGTTGTTACCTTAAAAAAAAAGTTGAGTTGCCTTGGTCTACTTTCATATCATTAGTTAACAAATTTGCCAACTGGTAGCTCCAACTAATCAAGAGTTCAAAAACTTAAAAGGCAATGCTTATAAAAGAATCAACAAAAGGCTATAAATAAATATATTGCATTACCGATTTTCTTCACAACAGAAACCACAAATCCTATAAGGTCCACTTCAGAACAAGGAGGCTGAAAGTCTCGATCTAACAGTCTGTTGAAGTGAAGGGGCTCTCTTGGCTGGTAAACCTGGAATAAGATTTCATCAGAAGCCTACAGAAAACAAAACCAAATATTCAGTTTATGGAGATTCTAGAGCATAATATGCATTTATCAAAATTAAAAATTTGTAAAGAAAGGTTTATACCGGCAGTTGTTGATACCGAGTTTTTTTGGTAGCTGCTAACTGAATGTTAGGTCCTTCAGGTTGGCTCTTAGATCTAGATGCTGTAAGATGATAGATTCTGTATCTCTTTCCCTCTGCTAACAGGGAGTGTAAGTCTGAGGATGGACGCCAGATACTCAATGTAACTGTTTAGAGGAAGAGGAAGAATGGATAATCTTGTTTACAAACAAACATGACAGGGCGGGGAAGATGGCTCAGTGGTTAAAAGCACTTGCTTGCAAAACCTGCCAACCCAGGTCAAATTCCCAAGCCACCCATGATAAGCCAGATGCAAAAAAGGACGTGTCTGGCATTCCTTTGCATTGGCAAAAAGGCCATGGACTAATCCCCCTTTCAACCCCTACAAATAAACACATACACACAAACAAATAGCTGAAAAAAACAAAAAAACAAAAAAACATCCACAGGCTGGGAAGATGGCTCAACAATTAAAGGCACTTGCTTGCAAAGCCTGCCAGTCTAGGGTTTAATTCCCTGGCATTCATGTTAAGTCAGATGCAAAAAACTGCATGTTAATGGTGATCAGAGATCCTGGTTTACTTTTACTCACACATGCATGCATATACATGCTCACACATATGCAAATAAATAATTTTTAAAATAAGCACAGTAACAATAAAGACTAAGGTTTGTGGGCATCGCTTGTTTGATATACACATATTTCATATTTTATTTGCATTTGAAGTCATATTTGTTAATGAGATTTTTTTTTTTTTTTTTTTTGGTTTTTCGAGGTAGTCTTGCTCTAGCCCAGGCTGACCTGGAAATCACTATGTAGTCTCATGGTGGCCTTGAACTCATGGCGATTCTCCTATGTCTGCCTCCCAAGTGCTGGGATTAGAGGCGAGTGCCACCACACCCGGCTAATGAGAACATTTTTTAACTTAAATGTGATAAAACACAAATTTGCATACAAACCCGATTTTTCTCTTTTCTTGTAGCTGACGACACGCAGCTTCCACACGGTTGTGACATCCCTTGATAGCCCTTGCTCCCCTTGTTCAGCAGATTCCACAGCCTTCCTGAGTTCCAGCTGGGCCTGTGCTTGCTTCTTGTCGCTCAACATCTGTCTGTGCTTGTTCAAGGCTCTTAGCTGCTCTTCATTGAAATAACCCTGTGGCCATTTAAATACCAAAATGTATCAAACACAGCAAAAAATTCCATCTGCTGTAACTGACTGCTGTATATGCATAAATAAAATAGATATGGGTGCATCTTAGGGGCATGTATTAATGTACTCATTTTGTAACATAGTATTCTGAAGGTGCTCTGTTTACTAATCCCTGTGACAAATCTGCCTAGGATAAAACCAAATTTCTACTTAGGAATGTTATTCTAACCATAACCACCCCCATCTACATCATAAATGGCTAACAGGAATGTGTTTGAAAAGTGGATTTGTGTGTGGCAAATGAACTAATTTTCATAATTCACAGTGATTCTATGATTTTGATGCTATAATTTACAGTTGATGAAACTGAGGTACAGAGAGAATAAATAACTTGCACAGGCCATATGGGGGAGGTTGGTTCAAGAGCTTTCATTCATTAAATGATGATTTAATTAGCTCTTGGGAACAGCAGATACAATTTAAAGCAGATGTGAATTACAAGCTCTTCTATCTTTGCTATAACACATCTCTACCACTCTCTGTCTCTCTCCTATCTCTCCCTGCTTGCAAATAAATAAATGAATAAAAATATTTTAAGAAGAAAGATGTAGTATTTCAACATGCCACTTTCTGTAATGGCCAATGTCAGGACAGCTTCCCCCAGAGCGGGGCGTGAGGCTTATCCTCTGCCTCTTCCTCTCACCTCAAGGAAATCTGGGTCTGGTGCATTTCTCACTGCTTCATAAAGCTCTGCTCCATCCTGAAGAGCGTGGACTTGCTGCCTTGTGAGTGCACGGGCTGGCATACACTGTTTCTTTGTGCTTTCTAGGGGAAAAAAAAATGAAACACCAATTAGCTAAATAAAAAATTTAGGAAACGTGAAAACTACAAAACCAAGTCCTAAATATTCAAGGAATGGAGATTAATCATTAAGAAGTCACTGATCCGCTAAAAGTTTCCTTGGAGAAACTGAAACTGGTGTAATCATGGTAAGAAAAAGTGATACAGGGTTGGGGAAATGGCCCAGTGGTTAAAGGTGCTTTGCTTGCAAAGCCTGCTGGCCCAGGTTTGGCCCATGTACAAACTCCCAGGACCCACAAAGGGCCAGATACACAAAGTGGCACATGCATCTGCACCCATTTTCTCCCCCTATCTATCTCCTTACAAACAAGCTTTTTTTTTTTTTGTTAGAGAGAGAGGGAGAGAATGGGCACGACAGGGTCTCCAGCTGCTGCAAACGAACTTCAGATGCATGCGCCACATTTTGCATCTGGCTTTATGTGGGTCCTGGGGAATTGAAGGCGTGTGCCACTATGTAGGGCGAATTCTAATCTTTCTATAGATTTGTATAAATCACAGTTACCATAAAATTATGAGGAAGTGGCCGGGCGTGGTGGCACACGCCTTTAATCCCAGCACTCAGGAGGCAGAGGTAGGAGATTGCCTTGAGTTCAAGGACACCCTGAGACTAGTGAATTCCAGGTCAGCCTGGACTAGCGTAAGACCCTACCTCAAAAAACAACAATAACGACAACAACAACAACAAAAAAAAAAAAAAAAATGAGGAAATGTATGAAAACAAAATCTTTAGCAACAAAAAAGGCATAATGAGTGCTGCTCTCACCGCTAGCCTGAGAACCTCGGCTTGGTAATAAAGGGGACGGTGGTGCCTCTGAGCAGACAAACACTCATCAAAGCGGAAACACCAAGGCTGCTGGGAGGCCAACACTGAAGACTTGCACGAAATTCACGGCCCTGGAGTGAAGACAGACAACCCCACGGAAGAGGGCTCTCGGCAGCAAGGGGGTGGTGGAGAGGAAACCCACAGGGAATGTGACCATGCAAGATGTTCACACAATACAGTTCTCAGTTAGAAACACACTGAGCTCTGTGCGGCGGGCTTGGGGAGCGTGCGCGCTGGCTGGTGGCCCCAGAGCTACCCTGCTGCCATGGTGCTGGCACAGGACTGTGATCTCAGCTGCTCCAGAGGCTGAGCCAGGAAGACCAGAACGGCAAGGACTGCCGGGACTAAACAGTGATTTTGAGAGCAGCTTGGTCAACTTTGCAAGACAGCTTTCTGAGATTTTGTTGCTGCAGTTTTTTTTGAGGTAGGGTCTCACTCTAGCCCAGGCTGACCTGGACCTCACTCTGTACTCCCAGGCTGGCTTCGAACTAATGATGATCCTTCTACCTCTGCCTCTCAAGTGCTAGGATTGAAGGTATGCACCACCACACTTGGTGATCTCTCTCTCTCTCTCTCTCTCTGTGTGTATCTATTCTTTGGTTTTTCAAGGCAGGCTCTCACTCTAGTTCAGGCTGACCTGGAATTCACTCTGTAGTCTCAGGCTGGCCTTGAACTCACGGTGATCCTCCTACCTCTGCCTCCTGAGTGCTGGGATTAAAGGCATGTGCCGCCATGCCCAGCTTATACATATTTTTTAAACAGGGAATGTGCTCAAGGATCCTGAAAAATGATGAAATCATGTCATTCTCAACTCTCTATGACATAGAATAGACGTTACTACATAAAAGCTCAGTGTTTTGAAATTTCAATGGTTTTGAAACTTCAATAGTTATATCTGTATTTGTACATTTTAAAAGTAAAAAAAAAATCAAATGTAGGGCTGGGGAGATGGCTCAGCTGTTAACGGCACTTGCTTGCAAAGCCTGCTGGCCAGGATTTGATTCCTCAGTACCCATGTAAAGCCAGATGCACAAAGTGGTGCATGTGTCTGGAGTTTGTAGTGGCAGAAAACCCTGGTGCTTGGACGCTTTCTCTCTCCTTGCAAAAATAAATAAGTAAGAGCTTAAAAAAAAAAAAATCAGATGGAGCCAGGCACTCCCAGCACTTGGGAGGCAGAGGTAGGAGGATCACCGTGAGTTCAAGGCTACCTTGAGACTACACAGTGAATTCCAGGCTTGAAGAAAACCGAAAAAAAAAAAAAAAATCAGATGGAAAACTTAAAAAGAATCAATTATATAAAGAAAACTAATTTAATCATAAATCTTGAAAGCCTCTAAAACATGAAAAACTTGAAAAGCAATAATTTGTAATACATAACTTATTTTTACCTTCATGGTCATTCAATTCTGCTTCAAGTTTTGTGAGCAAGGCTTCCAGTTTCTTTTGTCGGGCCTCTGCAAATCTTGCTGCTTCCTTCTCTTCTTCTCTTTCATTGCGAAATATGTACAATCCTGATGCTGTCTTCTCCACCCACTGCATGCATTGTATTAAAAAACACAGGAGGAAACATTCAAATTCTCTCCAGAGCAAAAAATCCCCAAAGCATTGTCAGTCTGAAAAGCACATTCTACCTGTATAGGATATACCCTCTGAACGATGATGTCAACACAGCCCACATGTCCTCCGTCACTAAACAGTGACGACAGGGGCAAAGGGAAAGGTCTGGGATCGGGAAAGAATCCAAGCTTGGTGTACCAGCAAGCAGGCCGAGTACTGTTGGCTGAAATCTGGAAAAATCCAGAGAGAAAATGATTTAGAGCCGGGCCTGGTAGCACACACCTTTAATCCCAGAACTTGCGAGGCAGAGACAGGAGGACTGCCGTGAGTTTGAGGCCACCCTGAGATGACATAGTGAATTCCAGCTCAGCCTGGCTAGAGGGAGACCCTACCTTGAAAAACAAACAAACGAAAACAACAACAACAAAACAAATTGATTTAGAAGTTAAACGTGTTTAAGTCTACCACAGCATTTTCATTCTTTTAGGACTGCTTTGAAAAAATATATATATATTTTCCTGAGGTAGGGCACTCCTGGGCCACCTGCCATTGCAACAAATTCTAGACACATGTCACTTTGTGCATCTGGCTTTACATGGGTGCTAGGGAATCAATTCAGACCAATAGGCTTTCAGGCTTTACAAGCAAGCACCTTTGCTGAGTCATCTCTCCAGCCATAAACATAACTTTTTAAAAAATATTCTTTTATTTACTTGAGGGTACTCATGTGCACACAAGTAAATATGGGCATGCCCGGATGTCTTGCTGCTGCAAATGGAACTCCAGACACATGGACCACTGTGCATCTGGCTTTATACGGGTAAGCAAGTGCTTTTAACTGCTGAGCCATCTCTCCAGCCAGATTTTCAAGATTTTTTTTTTTGAGGTAGGGTCTCACTTTAGCCCAGGCTGGCCTAGGACTAACTATGTAGGCCCAGGCTAGCTTCGAAATTAGGGTGGTCCTCCTACCTGAACCTACAAGTGCTGGGATTAAGAGGATGTGCCATCATGCCTGTAACTAATGTTTTTGTACATAACCTGTCTAGAATGTCGCTGAATCACTGACTGGCCACTACCTGGAATAAACTAGTTTAACTTACCTTCAACATAAGAGAGTCCGGGGCTTCCAGAGGTGCACAGGCATCCGGACAGCCCACAAGTTCTGCCCCATTCATAATGATCTTCTGACCCACAGCCAGTCTCCCTTTCTTTAGGAGAGCCATGAGTGGAGGATCTAGCTGGGCCTTGATGGCATACCACCCATCTGTAAGTTCAATCACACCCTCTTTCTTGGTATTGCCACCATTAGTTTTACTGCTAGAAGTTTCAGATACACTTGTGCTGGGTGAAATGTCAGAAATACAGAGAACAAGCGATTTTGCAGCTGTATCATCTCTTTCCATTATCTTTTTTATAGCGGATCTTCTGCTTCTATCAATTTCCACATCATATCTAAAATAAAAAGAAAATGAGACTTTTAGAAATTGCCCTGTTAACATTTCATTGTAAACAAAATCACTGACTAATTGAGAATAAAAAAAATAATCTGTGAAAGAAATATTGAAAAGGTAACTAACAAATTTTTGGCTAGGAATATGATTTTTTGTTTTGTTTTATTTTTTGAGGTAGGGTCTCACTGTAGCTCAGGCTGACATGGAAGTCACTATGTAGTCTCAGGGTGGCCTCAAACTCACGGTGATCCTCCTACCTCTGCCTCCTGAGTGTTGGGACTAAAGGCGTATGCCACAGGCCGGGCCAAGTTTTTTACATTCTGAGAGAGAGAAAGAGAGAGAATAGGGGTGCCAGGGCTTTCAGCCGCTGCAAATGAACTCCAGATATGTGCGCCTCCTTGTGCACATGTGCAACGTTGCATGCTTGCATCACTGTGTGTCTGGCTTACGTGGGACGTGAAGATTTGAACAGAAGTTCTTGGGCTTCACAGGCAAGTGCCTTAATTGCTAAGCCATCTCTCCAGCCCTAGAAATACGATTTTTTAGTGTTAAAATATGACTACTAAAGGCAAAAATACTTTACTGGGAATTTCCAAACAATGCATCAAATTAATAATTCATATTATTTCGTATGTCAAGAGGTTAGAGTAGGGTGGGAAAAGAGGGCCCCATGAGTGACCATGTGACCTTTCATAAGTGGGGGCTGTAAGAAGGTGGGTGGACAGCTCTGCACAGCACAACCCACAGGGTGGGATGGGAAGGACCACTAACATGCCTGAAGCACCATCTTTGAGAAGAAGTCACAGGCTGCTCGGGAGCCCGAGTTGTGCGGCAGTACACGATCACTTCCTCTAACCCTTTCAACTTGCCTGTATTTGAGTTGAAGAAGCACTCTTTCAGGGTTCAGACACCGATTAGCAAATTCTTTAGGAAAAGCAAATTCCATGGCTGCTAGTTTCCATACAATCCATCTGTAGTGATTATAGACCCAAATTCTAGAAATAAGCTTTGGATTGACGCCTGGAGTGTCACACAGAGCCCTGAACAATAAACAGAATAGCATAAAAACCATGTAGGGTGGGACTGGATTCAACTATGACTATTCTCTGTGCCAAAAACTATATTGTGCAAGATCAATCAGTAAGTTTTACTGAATGAATATACATCTATAAGTTCATATGGGTTTAGAAAATTAATAATCATCACAGTACCATACTTAAGAGTGCCTCTTAATCAGTACAATGTACTTCACCAATACAACAGCCAATATAAAATGCCACTTAGTCAATACATTAATTTGAAGTAATACAGTTGTTCCTAGAAAACAACTCACAATTCAAAATATTTTTATCATTTAAGAAAACTGGGAGGAAAATACATAATTTTTTTTTTTAAAAAAGGGGGCTGAAGAGATGGCTTAGCAGTTAAGGCGTTTGCCTGCAAAGCCAAAGGACCTTGGTTCGATTCTCCAGGACCCACATAAGCCAGATGCACAAGGGGCACACGTGTCTGGAGTTCGTTTGCAGCGGCTGGAGGCCCTGGTGTGCCCATTCTCTCTCTCCATCTCTCTCAATTAAATTAAAAAAAAAAAAAGATTACAAAAAAAGATTACTGTGAATTTGATGCCAGTAAGGAGTTCCAGTCAGTCTGGGCTAGAACAAGACCCTATCTCAAAAAGAAAACAAAGAAAAGAAAATTGGGGGTATAGACACATGTGCATACTTGTGCAGAGGCCAGAGGAAAATACTGGGTGTCCTCTTTGATCACAGTTCTGTCTTACATTGCAGAGTTTCAATCAACTCAGAGCTTCCCGTCTCTTGGCTAGGCTGGCTGACTAGGGAACCTCAGTGATCCTCCGTCTCTGGCCCCTTTCAGCACGAGGGTTACAGGCACATGTAACCATGCCTGACTTTTTACCTGGGTGCTGGGGATTAGCCAGGTCCTCTCTCTCCCCATTCCTTATTGTTTTTCTTATTAAAGAGAATGCTTTTGGGACTCACACCTACAAACCCCAAGGTCCTTTCCACAGCTCTGGTGCTGCTGCTGCTTTTTCTTCTTCTTTTTTTTTTTTTTTGGAGGTAGGGTCTCGCTCTAGCCCAGGCTGACCCGGAATTCACTATGTAGTCTCAGGGTGGCCTCAGACTTGCAGCGATCCTCCTACCTCTGCCTCCCGAGTGCTGGGATTAAAGGTGTGTACCACCACGCCCAGTATGTTGTTTTTCTTTTAAACTATTTGTTCATTTGCAATGGACATGGACATGGACACACACCCACACGACAAACAGGGAGAATGGCATTATAGGGTCTCAAGATGCTGCATGTGAACTCCTGATGCATGTGCAACTTTGTGCATCTGGCTTTACATTACACGGGACCTGGAGAATCAAACTTATGTTGGTATGCTTTGCGGGCAAGTGCCTTGACTGCTGAGACATCTGTCCAGCCCATCCAGCAAGTTTTTTTTTTTTTTTTGAGGTAGGGTCTCATTCTAGTCCAGGCTGACCCAGAATTCACTATGCATTTTCAGGGTGACCTTGAACTCTCAGCTATCCTCCTACCTCTGCCTTCCGAGTGCTGGGATTAAAGGCGTGTCCCACCATGCCTGGCTTCCCATCCAGCAAATTTTAATAGTATATTTTCTAGCTACTTATACTTCAGCCATGTATAACTAACTGCCTACTAACACCACTAGCTTTATCTACCACCATAACTGGTTTCAAATATTCAAAGATCAGGGCTGGAGAGATGGCTCAGCAGTTAAAGGTACTTGCTTGCAAAGCCTGAGGGCCTCGGTTCAATTCTCCAGGACCCACATAAAGCCAGTGCACAATGCGATATACGCATCTGGAATTCATTTGCAGTGACAAGAGGTCATGGTGCACTTCTTCTCTCTCTCTTTCAAATAAATAAATATTTTAAACTATTTACAGCTAACTTCAATTTCCCTTCTATCTTTGCCCTTCCTAACTGGAGCAGTTACATGGCTGCTCTATTCTATAGCTGAAGATCTGGGGTCAAATCTGTTAAAAGAATAACTTGAAGGCTGGAGAGTCAGCTCGGATGTTCAGTGCACTTTCTGCACAGGCGTGATGTAGATGGATGGGCGTGGCCACGCATGACTGTAACCCCAGTCCCACAAAGGGGAACAGAGACCAGGGGATTCCCCAGGCTCACATAATACAGCAAGCTCCTGATCAGTAAGAGACTCCAGCTCAAAATGTGAACGGGTAGAAGAGCGATAGAGTGGGACACACAACTGTTTGCTCTAGTCACATTCATTTTCCATGAATTTCAAAAGAACGTTGAATGAGCCAAAATGCACTTAAAATGATTCATTGTGCTAAAAGATTTTAAGTCAATGTGAACTATATAGCTTAAGAGCTATAAGGACAGAAAGGAGAGTCAATTGTGAGGAGAAGGATAACGGACTATGTGAAAGAAAACACAAAATCTTTTTTGCACACGGCACCTGTAAAATTCTTCTTTTCCAGCCTTTCCGTCATTGGTAGGTACTAGCCATCCACCATCAGCCAACTGAATTCCTTTTCCAGCACATAAATCTTCCTTACTAAAATAATCTTGAGTACAAAACTGAAAACACTCGGCATTTTTGCTGTTAATTTTTATGCAATGCTTAGAAACGCCATGCATGTAGAGCTGTACAGAGCAAACCGGGGAAAATTTAATAATGAAATGAAAGACAAATAAATAGTAACAGAATAAAAGAAAACCCAAAACTGAATGGCAAAAAACATTAATTTACATACGAAAACACTGACTATGCAATATTTAACTGAAGTGGTGTAGGTCAGTGGTAAGACTACGTGCCTAGCATGTGATGAGCACCACACATACACACATGCACACAAACAAGAAGAAACCTTGTGTACCAGCAGCTAAGACGTATGATGCATTATAAAAGACCTGTATGTTCAAGAACCTATGGCACTTTTTAATATGTCCCCTATGTATATTCCTCTTGCTGACTCTGCCACAAGAAGGGGATAAAAATAACAGCTTATGAAATTGCAAGTAGAAAGCTGTACTTGCTTCCGTAGCACATATCCTAAAACTGAGTAATACGCAGATTAGATTGGTCCTGGCACAAAGAACTGCAAATTCAGGAGGCATCCCTTTTATTTTTATTTTTTTATTTTTTATTTTTCGAGGTAGGGTCTCACTCTAGCCCAGGCTGACCTGGAATTCACTCTATATTCCCAGGATGGCCTCGAACTCATGACGATCCCCCTACCTCTGCCTCCCAAGTACTGGGATTAAAGGTGTGTGCCACCACGGCCGGCTGGCATTCCCTATCTCTAACTCATCTTGTATAAACAACATCAAAGTATCAGGGTGAAGTATGCGTCCACCACTGGCCTCCTTTCGTGCTGGCAGGCCAAATCTTTCCTTTGTGCAGAACAGGCCTCTGCAGCCACGGCTCTTCCACGCCTCGTTATGTGACTTGGGAAAGAGACTTATCTTCTCTGTGCTTTAGTCCTTCGTGTGCGAGACGGGCAAAATCATGGTATGTTTCTTTTGAGGTGGCTATGAGGAATGGGGGAGATCTAACTGATGCAAGTTGAGAGCACAGGACAGAGAATCCTCAATAAATGCTACTTGGGAACATCATCATGATTAATTTCAACCTTGCACTGTGAAAAATCCTCCCTAAATAGTAGTGTCTTAACCAGAATCCTCTTCCAAAAATATAAAACCTCTAGAAGGCCCAGGGCTGCCAGCTACTCCCAGTTTAAATTCAAGGCTGACTATTTCCCTCTAATGCCTGGCTGACAGCACTTCAGTAACAAGCAGGATTTGAGACAGAAACTGGTTCTGAAGCACAGATCTCTTTGGTAGAGTGAGGCAGCCTGGCAGGGGAGAAGGAGGCCACAGTGTAGGCCAATTAGGAAGTAGAATGGTTTTTTTAATGTATTTTACAACTAATACATTCATTTTCTACAGAAGACAACTTGCAGACAGTAGGTATAGGTTCCCCTTGGCTATAAAAGCACAACTATCGCCAAGTGAAAGTACCTGCTCATGAGAACACGCTGTGGGGACTCTGCCTCCTACTGCTGCTTTCAGAGAGACCCGAGGCACACTGGATGTTTTCGCAAGATACAGACTGCCCGGCTGTGGAAAAATGTGTTGCGTTTCTTTCTTTTTAATTCGTGTGTCCTGCATATCTCTGGCATTCTGAAGACTTGTAATTAAATCTGTTGAAGAATAGTTTGCAAAAAATAAGATGCAACATAAATTTAGGAAAAGTACAGGTGACTTAAAACATATATATCAAGCTGGGCGTGGTGGCACATGCCTTTAATCCCAGCACTCGGGAGGCAGAGGTAGGAAGATTACTGTGAGTTCGAGGCCACCCTGAGACAACACAGTAAATTCCAGGTCAGTCTGGGCTAGAGTGAGACCCTACCTTGAACCCCCCCCTCCAAAAAGCCTATGTATATCAATGTCTTCTAATTTTACACAAAGAGAAATAGGGGGCCCTGTACCTTTAATTTTCCAGGGCTGAAAATAAATGTCAAATTGTATAATGAACAGAAATATCTATAACTTTTATCTCAATTTTAAAAGAAAATTGCCATAGCCACGGCAAACTCGCCTGTGTAACAGAAGAAATGATGTTTCATAGGATGGGTGCCGAGGACAGAGGGCCAGTACTCCACGGAGGGATGCCCCCGGTGACCCCTTGGCAGTCGGCAACTGTGATGGTTCCGCCTGTCATAGATAAGCCTCGAAGGCCCAGTTGCTTGCGTCTTTGGACATGTGTTTGTCTTATATTCTTGTTTTTCTTCCTTATAGCCCTTTCACAAGAAACCCCACAAACTAATCATAAGCCTATTTCTGTGACTGATGGGAACACTGAGAACAATCTGACTATTGGGGCAGCTCCACCATTGATTCGGGCCATTGAAGAAGTACACAATATAAGTAGAGATAAAAATCTATCTTTAGGGCAATTCCTGGATGCAGTAGAATGGAAGCAGTTATTCATTTATGAAAATGAGACTAGTCCTTTGAAGGTTAAAATAGAGAGGCTAAGAGGGAATAGATATAGTGGGTGTATAACAGCAGAGAGGAGAAACAACAGTATTTAAAAGAAATCAGGCCTGCTTTACAGTACTGGTGGAATCATGGCTGGAAATATTTCCAGCCCTCTTGAGGAATTAATAAACAAATTATTCAGTGGGAAAGAATCATTAAGCCCCTAACTAAGAAGAAAAACAAACTACTTAGTGAAGAAATATCTCTTACTCAGTAACTAAAGAGTTAAGAAATGGAATTGCATACAGCTGTGTCAAGTTCCTAGGAACACTGTGAGCAGTGGCGTGCGCCGCGAACCATGGTGTGAGACGTAATTCTTAGAACTAACAGTATATTTCCTACCTCCTAACCCTTGATAGCTCTGAATGTCTGAGAACACTTATTGTGGTCAATGGTGCGAAACGTGCTTGAGAAATGGGTATTTCCTCCTTGATAGCTCTGAATGTATAGTTACAATGGAAAGTAGTTAAGATTGTTTTAGAATAATAGTCTGAGATCACTTGTTAATATGCCAAGTTTCCTTGTTCAACCTATATAAAACCTTCATGAAACCTTCAGTAAATTGCAGCAGCATATTCAACTTAGAGTGTGTCTGTCTGTCATTTCCTTGCCGAATCCCGAGTCCTCCTTGAGCCTTCGCCCTTGTTCTCCCTCGGTCCTGATCTCCCCGAGAGTCAGTCCGCGGCAGAAAATTAGTAGCATGATCAAAACATATTCTGGTAATAGCAGTCTTAAATTGTATGTCTAATAGCCTTTTTGATTGGTTTGTTTTTGGGATAGCTCTGGCTGGCCTCAAATTCACTCCCCTCTTGACTCAGTCTCCTGAGTGCTGGAATTATAGGCATGCTCACCATACCTGGTCTTTATTTTTATTTATTTATTTATATATTTTGAGGTAGGGTTTCACTCTAGCCCAGGCTGACCTGGAATTCACCATGTTGTCTCAGGGTGGCTTTGAACTCATGGTGATCCTTCTTACCTCTGCCTCCCAAGTCCTGGTATTAAAGGCATGCACCACCACACCCGGCTCTATACCTGGTCTTTAAGCGTACACACACACACACACACACACACACACACACACGCACGCGCGAAACTAAACCCCAACAAAGTCTGGAAGTAGTTATCCTTGCAAAAAAAAAACATTAGACTAACTTGGACCTAACCTTTGCAATTCGAAAATCTAAAGTATTAAGAAAGACTTTAAAATTATTAATCACCATAAAAGAGAGAAAACACTTAAGGGTATTATTAGAGCCAAAATGTGGCACCCAACTGTCATACATTACCTAAGGGTTCTTCACACTCTGTGCCAACGACAGCTGCTTCTTGAAGGGAGCTGTTTTCGTTAAGTGGACAAAAGCCATTGCCATCAACACTTCCACCTCCATCAGAACCACATTCACTTAGGGTTAGTTTGTTTTCCAAATTAATTTTCTTGCTAACACAGTGTTCATCTCCATGAAAATGTGACTTAGTTTTGAAAGGTGGCACGAAGGCTTTGGTTGATTTGCCTGTAAAAAGTGAGTGTTTTATCTTTTCATTTCTTGTAGTAGGGATTTCATTGCTGGAAGATTTTTCCAAAGTTAAGTGTTCATAAAGATGAGATTTACGCAAAAATCCTCGAGCAGGTGCAGTGAAATTTGGATTCTGGATTTCTTGTCGTTCCTCCCTGGTGCTGTATTGAAGAGAGAATATTTAAGTCTGACAACCAATGTATATACAGTTTGGGAACATGCCTTTTTTTTAGCCCATCAAATGCTACCCACTCTTGTTAACTGTTCTGCACTCACGGTTGTTCCACTACAAAACAACAGCACACTTTCAAGGCTATTGCTCTTTCTTCCACAATTATTCCCGGCCTTTGACTTCACAAGGTAAACGTGCCCCTTCTGGGAGTGTGCTCTCCAGTTCACCACAGGACTCCTTACCTCTTCACCAGGCAATACCAGGTGTCCCCCCCCTCTACCTTCGCAAGAACTCACGCCTCACCTAAAGACTGGAAGCTTCCTCTTTGAGTCAATGTCCCACTTCTCCTTTTTCTCTCCACTCTACTTTTTTCTAGTGTTCTTTTCACGTGGCCTCAAGGTCTCCCTGCCTCTTTAACATGTGCCCTTTGGCATTACCTCTGCCGCCAGTGAATACCATTGCTACTCCCTATAGTCCAGCTTCTTCAGCAGGAAATCTCCGGACTGGCAATTTTTGCCTCATTTCCACAAAGTGAGCTCTCCTTTCTTCTGCTACTTTACAGAAATTGTTCTCATAAAGGTTGCTCAGAGCTGGGCATGGTGATGCACACTGCCTTTAGTCCTAGCACTCGGGAGGCAGACGCAGGAAGATTGTTGTGAGTTCAAGCCCACCCTGAGACTACACAGTGAATTCCAGGTCAGCCTGGGCTAGAGTGAGACCCTACCTCGAAAAACCAAAAGTTGTTCAGGACTTTTCATTACGTAAATTGAAGAACTAGCTCTTTGTCCATACCACTTGTGCAACTGGCTTATGTGGGTACTGGGGAATTGAACCTGGGCCTTAACTGCTAAGCAATCTCTCTAGTCCCCAGTTTCACCTTTTAATAACACTCTTATTTCTCAACAGGTTGATGAGTTATGTAGTTGATTCTATCAATTACAAATATTTACATTATGATTAAATACATTACAGAGGAATGTGTTGTAATAAGTATATATTGGCATATTTCCTTTCTTTCAACTTTGGCTTTTTTTTGAACCTTTCTGACATGCTTAATTTTCCATGGTCCTAACATTTTATTCACACCTAAACTACTGTGTGTGTGTGATGGATATATAATATATGCACACATTTATATACACACTCCATTTTGTTAACAGCTTAAAAAAATTCTGGAGCTGAAGAGAAAGCTCAGCAATGAAAAGCACTTGCTTGCAAAGTCTGCCGTCTTGGGTTTGATTTCTTAGCACCTAAATAAATCCAGATGCTCAAAGTGGCCCATGTGTCTGGAGATCCTTTGCAGCAGCAAGAGGACCTGGTGTGCTCATACTTCCTCTCTCTTTAAATAAATAAATAAATATATTTTTAATTCTTTTCTTCCTGAAGAGTTTTTCTTCTAAGTTGTTTCCATTAGCTTATTTTTTCATTTCCTAATGTCTGTCAATTTACAGTGTCTGTTCATACTGAAGTGTAGGAAGAACCAAAAATGAGTTGAAAGTTCTCTGTATATAAAAGGGACTTGCTGTATGTCAGTTACACTGGACATGAATTAACTAAAACTCCCGATAATGAAAGTCTAGCTGTCAGCATTCTGCAAGCTGACTCACAGGAGAGGACTCGGGGTGTTCCGAAACACTCATTACATACTTCGAAAGATTAGTTGCTGTGGTCTCTTTTTCTGTTCTCTCTGACTTTGGTGTTTGCACTGTTTCAGTAAAAATTTGCTTAGAAATAAAAGTCCAGTTGATCTTCTAGATTCCTAGGGTCCAAATTGTCAAATTCAGCTAACTATGTACATATATATATTTTTTGGGGGGGGGATTTTATCTATGTTGAACATGACATTTTTGGCTATTATCATTCCCTAAACAATATAAAACAAGCTATTTCTACAACTTTTACATTGCATTACATATTATAAGTAGATGGTTTAAAGTGTGCAGGCTATATGCAACAACAACACTATTTCAGATGAAAAGACTGTGGCTTTTGTTGTTTGTAAGTAGAGGGAGGGTATCCTGGAAACAATTGGCTCCAGTACAGAAAAATGACTATAGATAAGTATGTTTAATTCATCATCTGTACCAATAAGGTTCTCTTCTCTGTTTTCAATCTCTTTTATAGTTTTGAGAATCAAAACCAGGGACTTGTGACAAGTAGGCACTCTGCAAGAAGGTCCTTAATACATTAAAATACTCAGTGGTTAGTGGCTAGGAACACAGCTCGGATGGAGTGTTTACCTAAGTGCTAACAAGGCTGAGTTTGATTCCTAGCCCCACAAACTAACAAATGCACACACAAACAAAAAGCAAAACTTAAGCTAAGTGCAGTGGTGTGTGCCTGCAATCCCAGGTACGTGGGAGGCTGAGGTAGGATGGTCCCAAATCCAGACCAGTCCTGGCTATAGAGTGAGACTCCATCTCAAAAACAAAACAGAAAGCTCTCAGCTACTGTGTTGTTTTACCTTGGAGACACACTGTCCTAAGATCATTCTGGTCCGGTGTGGCCCGGCTGCTTCTCTAGTCTTAGATTTACTTTGATTCTGAAATCTTCCTTAAGTGTCACCCTGAAGCTATCTTTGCCCCTCTATGTTGATTTCCTTTCTTGGGGGCATCATCTTCCTTCTTCTTGGTTTATATATACACTTCTGTCAGTTAGTGTCCTGAGAAAAGTATATGGGAGATCGATTTTTGGGTGCATATTAAAAAATATCTATCCTCACTATTTGGGCTGGGGAGGGCATGCTTAAGATCAATCATGGGCAAATGTGCCACCACTGAGCTGTGCCCTACCTTTTAGCTGATGTTTTGGTCAATGACAGGTTGGGAATCGGTTGAGAATTTTGAAGGTACTGCTCTGGATGAACCTATTCTAGAATCTAGAATCTTTTAGTTTCTCTTGTTGATGAGAGAATTCATACAATTATAACTTGAAACTATTTGAAGCTTGGTTTTTCTCTTTTTTAAAAATTTAAGGTTTCTCACTGTCATTAGCAAGGTAACATTCCATAAGGATGTACCATAAAAGGGTCATTTTTCCCTTATGTACTTTTTCAGTAGGCCCTTTACATCCAAGAAATGTATTTCCTTCAGTCCCAGCCACATACTTTCATTCTTTAAGAAATTTCTTTCTCAG